>JAKUCV010004603.1:0-50305 GCA_028386065.3 Turnera subulata
ACACGTGTCCAGGGGCAGGGGCAAGGATTTTTGTTTTGCAAACTTCGGTTTCCACGTCGGATCAGTGCCAGGTGTACGGAGAGGAGTGAAAGGGGAGCAAAGATATTCTGCAAAAGATTGGGAGAGATTAGTAAATTGACATTTGACCCCGCGGCCTCATACGTGTCCCCCCATCTCGCCTCGTTACGTAGACGCTTTCATTGGACGACTTCAACGACCAGAATAAAGCAGAGACACCCTATCATTCCCACTCCCCTCCACCACGCCACACCCACCTGCGCGTTACGTCACGCTCTCCATGAAAATGAATATACTTTCATAATAATAATAATTTTTTATTGGTGTTTTTATTGAGGTTTGTTAATAAAATTTAGAAAAATATTAAATATCATCCAATCTTCCTTTCAATTACTTATTACGTAGAAAGAAAAATCTATTGTTTCTTAAATTCTTTTTACGGATTTAAAATAAATTTAGAAAATAGTACCGTACATTACATACGATATCGTTAAGCTAAAATTCAAATAATATTATATGCTTTTTTAACGTTGCAATAATGAAAATATTTGATTATTTTTGTCTATAAAGTCTACTAATTTAATAATAGCTAGCAAAATTATGTTAAACAAAATTTCGATTATAGATTAAGCTATTTGAAAAGCGTTTAGCGATTCGTGCAACTTTCTCTACTTTATAATAACAGTTTTAAATGATGATGACAACATAACATTTTCATAACTATATACTAAGCTTACTTATTGATAAGTATTTTCACATTATATATTGTTTATTATCAATAGCATCACACGAGTTATGATTTCTTTTTTTTTTTTCTGATTCCACGCACAGTAATGGTTCAAATTTTGGAGATGAATAATGTGAAGCAATTATGTTTTTGCCAGAGGTGACGAAATAATGTTACCAATATATTCCCGATGATATGTTTAAAGGAACAGTCGTGTCCAAAAAAGAAAAGGTTTAAAGGAACAGAGAAAAAAAGAGAGGAAAGACTTGTTATGCTACTCGCTAAATAGACGTGTGGACAGCAGAATCAAACACGAATCTCCTGCCCGGATTTCTCAGCCACGTGGTTATATCCTAGAAACATTGTAAAATTCCTCACATTAAGAAACTCTTAAAATAATTAGGAACACCAGCAAAAACCTTTAATAAAAGACTCCAGAGAGAGAGAGAGAGCGGGGAGGTGGGGGGAGAGAGAAAGAGGTCCACTCATGTCCCAAGACCACATGCGTGTCAGTAACCGGGGGTTGCCAAACAAAAGCCGTGTTGATCTCCCATTGGGCCACGTCAATCCCTCCCCAAATCGCCTCCACACGTGGTAGATCCTTGGCGGGAGAGAGAAAGATGGACGGTGCAGATTACCATTTTTGTATTCAACAGTTCGACGTCACGCCAACTGTACATGTCGGATTACTAACCCCTGCCCCTGACGGTGACGGGCAGACCTGCCCGTTGTTGCAGTGTGGCCCCCAGGTGAAAAACTCTTAAATCATTTTCTTCTCCTCCTTCCCTTTTTCCTTCCTCTCCTTAGAGCCTTTTTAATCACCCCTTAACATTTCCTGCCAAAAGATCTCTCCTTGGGTGCATTTCTTCTTCTCCTAGTTAGTCTCTCTTTTTCTCTTCGGGTTTGGGTAGCAAGTGGTTGATTGATACTAACAAAGGAGTTAGTTAATTGAAGAGCTCTCGTCTTAGTTTGGGTGGATTGATTGATTGATTTAATGGCCGGGATTTGCTGTGGAGTAGTGAGCGAGACTGAGGCTGCAGCCGCCGCTGTGGAGCCAAGCTCGCGTGCCTCAAGGCGCCGGAGGTTGGAGCTGCGGCCGTTTAAGCTAGTCGCCGGCGATGTGAAGCTTGAGAACGGCAGGAAAAGGCAGAAGCTGGATCTTGTGTCGCCGCCTCCTCCTCCTCCTCCTTCCCTTGAAATATCATCTACGCCGCGGGACTGCGAGAACGCGGTGGAGAATTGCGAGCAGTCAATCAGCAACAACAAAGATGTTGTTGAATACGATAACACTGAGAAACTTCAAAGTGGAACTTCTACTAGTAATAATTTGCTTCCGAATGGATTGGTGCAAGAAGGAGCGGTGCAAGATGAGCTCCCTAGATTCGGGACGACTTCAGTCTGCGGCCGGAGAAGGGACATGGAAGACGCCGTTTCCATACACACTTCGCTCGCCGCCGGAAACACTTCTTTCTTCGGCGTCTTCGATGGCCACGGTTGCTCTCATGTACGTAAATTAAAAAAAAAATCCTCGTTAACATAAGATCTTGCTATATAATATATGTACATCTTTTAAAAAAAAGGGACTAGGTGCTAATTTTTGGTGGTGGTGGTGTAGGTTGCCATGAAGTGCAGAGATCGGTTACACCATATAGTGAAGGAAGAGATCGAGAACTCCGCTGAAAAGGGCCACGTGGAGCACTGGAAGGAAGCCTTGGGCAGAAGCTTCTTGAGGATGGACACGGAGGTCGGGAAATGGGGCGAGGAAGATAAGCGCTCCATTGATTGCCGGTGCGAGCTACAGACTCCGCAGTGCGACGCGGTTGGATCTACCGCCGTTGTCGCGATCGTCACGCCGGATAAAATCGTGGTCTCTAACTGCGGCGACTCTCGCGCCGTGCTCTGCCGCAACGGTGTCGCTGTGCCGCTCTCCTCCGATCATAAAGTGAGTTGCCTCTCGAGCAGTTACTGGGTTTTTGTTTGTGTGCGGCACGTTCTTTAGTTAGGACCTAATTAGTAGTATTACTAATTTCGCTAATCCTGATTAATCTGTTAATTAGTATTACTTTCATTTCACTAACTCTGATTAATCTACAGCCCGATCGACCGGATGAATTGGTACGGATCGAGGCCGCCGGTGGGCGTGTGATCTACTGGGATGGGCCAAGAGTACTTGGCGTTTTGGCTATGTCTAGAGCAATAGGTAAGAGACGCATCAGTAATAAGAAAGTTGAATCCTTAATTAGTTAATAAATTTTGTTTTTGGAATACTAATTTTATTAATTTTAATTTTTTCAGGCGATAATTATTTGAAGCCGTATGTGATTCCGGATCCGGAGGTGGTCGTGATGGACCGAACCGATGATGATGAGTGTTTGATTTTGGCGAGTGATGGGTTGTGGGATGTGGTGTCAAACGACACCGCTTGTGGGGTGGCGCGCATGTGCCTGCGTGCTGAGAAGCCGGCGTCTCCTCCGATGTCGCCCGGCAGCGACATGGCGGTCAGAGGCGGTGTCATGGAGAGCTCCGATAAGGCCTGTACGGATGCGTCAATTCTGTTGACCAAGCTGGCCTTGGCTAGACATAGCGCGGACAATGTTAGCGTCGTTGTTGTGGATTTGAGAAGGAATCAACAACACCAAAATCATTAATTAATTAACATGAATGTGTGATCTAGGGTCAGAATTATAATTATATCTAGATCGGGTTAAATAGCTTCGATTGTATTTTTTCTTTTAGGGTTTCCTTTCTACCAAGCAAAGAAAAAAGTGGGGAGGGGATCTTGTTTTACATTTTGGATTGTCTTGGGAGGTTGATCAATTTCTGCAAAAAGAGAAAAAAAAAACGCAGGATATGGGTATACTAATTAGTATTAGCGCGAGGAATATGGTTCTTAATGTGTATAGCGAGAGGAACTTTTTATTCCTCTTTGCGTATCAAATTATCAAACATTTTTCGTTTCTTTTACGTGCTGCCTTGGTTTGTATGGTATTCATGATTTCTCTATTACTTTCTGCACTTCTAATCTTCTGTATTGTGTGTGTGTGTTAAGGGGCTTAATTTGAACGTTTGTAAGGCCATTATTTATGATTAGCAAAATGATATAATCCTGACGACAGTAGGGGTGTGGAAAGGGATGATTCTACTCGAATTTAGTCAATTATCTACAACGATCTCGCAAAAAAAAAACAGATAAGGCCATAAGGGACCGAAGTCTACAAGCAAGTTTAGCTCGAGTTAATTAGGATGTAGGAGCATGTATGGATTTTTTAATTGAGAGAGGAGGAAGGAAGGCAAAAAGTGAATGATGGTAGGCAGGGTAGGGGAAAATGATTGAAGGGGTCAACAACAAGTTGTGGGAGATAATGGGGTGTGTTGTGGATGGATAGGTGTTGGTCATAAGACCCAATGTAGTTCCTCCTCCTTTCATGTACATGGAAGGGCAGATATTGTAATCGCCATTATTATTCTTTTGATTCCGATTCCTGATAAGATGTGAGGGGCTCACCAGTGCTACACAATCAGCTCCCAACACGTAGCATTTCGGTCTCAGTTTTGGCATCCCCATCCCTCCACTGTACTAGATTTTGTTAGATTTGATGTTGATGGCGTCTTGCCCTTCTATTGTTTCCAATTCTTACAGTGACCACCTGATTTTGTTCCTTGGAGATTGATTCTTTCTTCTATGCAAAAGTGGGATTGGGAGGTAGGTCAAATTGGGCGGAAATTGTGAAGGCAAGGAAGCAAAGCAACGATGAGCACGGCTACTAATTATTTCTTTGAGGGACTAAACTGTGAAAGGAAGGAAAATATTAAAAGGAAGGAAAATAAGTAAGAAAAGAAAAAGAAGAATGGAGATGTAAGTACAATTCTTTCTTTTTTAGAACAAAAAAAAAATGGTGGGATGGGAGGAATCAAATAAGGAAATGAGAAATGAAATGACAGTAAGAGAAAAGATTTTTGTTCGGGCGTTTGGTTAGATGAAATGCGGGAGAAATAAAAATTGGAGAAATATCTTTTGTTGGAAGTATTTATCCATCTGTTCACTTTTTTCTTAAGAGCTCACCTTTACTTTTGTAGGAGTACTATAAACCCACAAATAATCTGGCGTCTATTCACTTTAACGTCAAAACTTACTTGATTATTTTCGCATTAAAATTTTCTTCCCCACAAATAGTTTTCATCGATGTCACTATCTTAATTATTCGGAATAATCTTCAATTGGTTATTCAGCTCTTAAATTTTAATTTTCAGTTGGATTGAAGAAAATCCTGTTATTTACCTTTTTTAGATAAAAAATCTTGTTATTACCTTAATTCAGAGTGGACGCATTTGGACCCAATCTTCCCATATGACACTCCTGCTTTCATTCTAAAATTTGCTGGCTCCGTAATAATTAAGGTTATTTTTGAGATCTACTAACCCTCTTGATAATTGCAACGCTTATCCAACTGTAAATGGCAGCATATGATTTTGTACATGCAACTTTGCACCAGTAGGGAAATTTCATACAAAGAATTCTGCAATTGTTGATTCCATTCTATTTATCGAATAGCAGCATCAGATTTTACTTATCCCCAAATCTTCACCACACACATAAGGGAAATTTTGGAACGAGGGAAGCATATAATTAAGCTTGGTACCCCATTATAAATTCAAGAAAAACTAAACTCCAGATCGACAACACTAAACAACTTGTATCAAGCAAAGATGAATTTCTTGACTAGTAGGCTTCCCTTGTTATTGACATTATTGTCGTTGTTACTACTGTTGATGTGCGCAACCAAGTGCAGTGCCAAGACCAAAGTTCGTGTGGTGAATAAATTGGAAGACCGGCAGGATCTTCATTTGCATTGTAAGTCTAAAGACGATGACCTAGGCACTCAGGTTGTTACTCCTGATGGGATCTGGACTTTTTCGTTTGATCCAAATTTCTGGGGCACCACGCAGTTCTTCTGTCGCTTCTGGTGGAATGGAGATTCACATTGGTTTCATATCTATAGGGCATCAAGGCACGACCCACCTCTTTGCCCCGACGAAAATATTATCTGGGAAGTGAAAAAAACTGGTCCTTGTTTTATCACATGCTTTAAGAAAAAACCTGAACTCTGTGATCCATGGAAATCATGAAGTGGTTCCTTCCATATATATTTTGTGAGCAACTACAAGTCTACAATACCTATCGTCACAAGCTAAAGGCTCAATACCTATCGAATAACTCTATGTTCTCGACAAAAAAAAAAAACCTATCGAATAAAGCCTAAAACCATATGGTTTCTTGTCATTAATAAAAGATTTATTGTCTCTGCAATGGAATTCTTGTTGCTTATTTTCAATTAGCTACAGCATGATCAAATCAGCCATTACTGTCCGAAATTAGATATTAATAACAAAAGATACACAAACATCGCACTGTTTTTTGGGCACTATTATCCTAGACCAGCCTATGAGAAACTTTTTCGCTCAAACTATAATTTGAGACATGACATAATCCATAAAAATTGGATCAGGGCATCACACTTTGGAGTAGTTTTCAATTAGCTAAAAAAGTTTGCAAGCAAGATCTTGATGACTCTTCAAGTAGGATTAGTTATGAACCTTATACTAGATTTTATTATATTAGGAATAATTATATCATTTTAGCAATATTACTTATTGTGTATATTTACTCCCTAAATAATATGCGATAAATCACGGAAATAAATAAATCAGGGGGAACCAGCTTTGGGGATAAAACTAGGAAAACAAATAAACCCTAATAGAGGAAAAGAAATCTTAAAAAATATTTTATTAACATAAAATGGTAGTTCACAATTAGCACGACTGGGAGAATCCCTATAATAAATTTTTTTCCATCTTATATAGTAATAAACTTTTTGATCCACTATGCTTTGGCTTAATTTTGACCAGAGAGTATGCAATAATAATATGGTTGCAGATTGTCTTGCCAAATTAGGCTTTTAGATAAGGCCCAGAGAAAAAACTAGGCTTTTAGATCCCAAAATGACTTTATATTGTTATCCACTGTTCCTCCAGCCTGGTTTATTAATGTAACAGATCATGCGTTCAATGCATTTAGCGTTTTAATCCAATTTTTACACCATTCAATCATTGGTTGAATAAAGTTGATATATAATGTGCTAAATGTTTTCCATATTTAGTAGCGAAAATTTTGGTTAAATGCCAAATATTTTCCAGATACAGTTGGATTGAAGAAATTAGGAAATGAGTGGAAGAAACTTCCATATGAAATGCTGCCAGTGCCAGGATGAGATGAGAAATTTTCATTGGCGGCTACAATACATGTAAGCTTCTTTTTTTTTTTTAGAATAACATTAATATTACATGTAAGTATAGTATCCCACTATATATATAAATTCAAGACAATTAGGTGAAGTCCTGCAACACCAAAAAACAACTTTATATCAAGCAAACATGATGTTGCTGATGACTAGTAGGCATCACTTGTTATTGACATTCTTGTCATTGCTATTGTTTTCGTTCACAATTACTCTGTGCGCTGCCAAAACCAAAGTTCACATTAAGAATACACTGGAGGGAGGGCAGGTTCTTAACTTTCATTGCAAATCCAAGAACGATGACCTTGGCGTCCAGCTACTCCACCCTGGTGAGGAGTGGATGTTTCGGTTTACGGTAAATATTTGGGAAACAACACTCTACTTCTGTCGCTTCTGGTGGGGTGCAGAGTCTCATTGGTTCGATATCTACAAGGCGTCAAGGGATAAGTGGCCACCAGTTTGCTACGATGATAATAAATATTGGGAGGTTAAACAAAGTGGCCCTTGTTTCATAAGGTGCTTTGCTAGCCCACACCAGACCTGTTATCCATGGAATTCATAGAGATATATACATATAAATCTCTATGCTTTGTTCTTGATGATTCTCTGAAATAAAGAATTGAGCTATAATTAATTATTCAATTGGTATTGCACCTGGGAATTCGAGTCTTTTCTGATGCTATTGGAATGCTTTCTTGCTTGTTCTCTGCCTTGCCTTATCTTTCCTTAGTTTTTTTAGTCAACTGCTGTAATTTCTGACTGCAACCAAGTGCGTGATTTTCATGAGGAACCAAATTTGATCTGCGATTTAATGAGCCTATTTATCCTCAAATCAGCTCACAAAAACAAATTCTGGGGAGATGACGTGTTAATTTCTTTAAAAACATGGTCCAATTGAAAGGGGATGGTTTGGGGCCAACATCCAAAAAAAAAAAATATCTACTTTGAACCCAAAAGTTACCCGGGCGGGCCACTTGCTTTTTTCTCCCAGTTTAACCAACCCAAAAACTCCAGCAAAAGAAACCCTGTCGTGCTACTTATTTATTTTTGTTCTTTTTTTTTTTTAAACAAACTGGTAAACTACCCATGGATCGCACGGATTTGATTGGCTTTTGTTTTAATAATTTACGGAAAAAATAAACAACAGATGAATACATACAAATTAGAGAAAAAATTTGAAAAGTATGATTTTTTAATAATTTACAGATTAAAATAAACAACCCCTGGGCTCTCTTGTTAATGGGCCCAGTGGGTAAATTACACTGTATCAATCCTAGTATTTTTTTTTTTTTCTTCCTTTGATGATCTGGGGCCTAATACTGTTTGTGTCAATTTATCCAAGACGTATGAAACAAGTATAATCCGATTCCCATTGCCTGGAGAAAAAGCATCTGAGTTCTTCTCCTCAAACAGGTTCATATCTGGCCACAAAAGTAATAATGCGTCACAACTATATATATATATATATATATCTTACCAATCATATGTGCGTCAAAAGTTGAAGACACTACAAAGAACGGGAATGATGCCTATCCGGTATCATGTTTGTTGTTTAAATCATAACCACAATTCTGCTTCAATTCCGGAGAAATTAACACGTGAAAGTGAAGCTCAACTTCAATTTCTATCTTCTTAACTGGAGATGTTCCTGGGTCGTTTAGTGCTGAGAATTTGTACGAGAATAATGAAGCACCGATAGAGCATCAGATTCTAGGCTTTATACATTACATGTATGGTAAAAGTCTTAGGACACATCATTATCATATTAATTTGTCAGGAGTAAATTTATGAAAAAAAAGTCAACATCATACTTCACTACAATGTTTTTGCACCCCCTCCTTATATGCATCAGGCATAGTTATATATGTTGATGTTTTTCGCGTTTTCTTCTCCATCAAAAATAAGAATAGAAGAAGAATGTTTTCTATCTCGCATTGTTCATTGAAGTTTATGTTTTCTATCTATTGGCCAGAGCGATCGAGAAACTCAAATGTGAAACATAAGAGTACGGATTGAAAAGGGTATTAAATTCAAATGAAAATCAGTTACATAATGTGAGTTAACAGACAAATTAAATCCGTAATAAAATGTTAGATAAAAAATCAACACAAGCTATACGGTATTCACCCGGATGGCTTACTTTTTTTTTTTAGGTAATGGGTATATTAAGTATAACTTGTATAAGATTTATACCAACATTATTAAGAAAACTATATCTTCTTACTGTTGATACATCTGAATTTAGGGATGGCAACGCTTTCTACTACCCGCAGATGTTTACTTGGGTAGTTTATTATCTTAATTTGACGGGATAGAAAGTCGCTAGCAATTCTAGCGTCCCAGACCCAGTATCAGTGGACAGACCATGTTTTATGGGCTTCAGTTGGCCAAGTCCAGCCCAAATTCATAAGAACCAAGCCTATCTAGGTATATTAAGTAGCCAGTTAAATTCCTTCAAAAAAAAAAAAAAAGTAGCCAGTTAAATTCCCCTCTCTGTACGATCCTAGTTATACATAATCACACCTTAACCAGAAGTCTTATGCATACAAGTTTTGGTTTGGACCGCATGATAACAGGTTTGAATTTCCACAACCTGTGCTCATGCCCCCATCTTACAACTTGATTAGCTCGGCAAATTACAACATACCTAAAAATTCAGCCAAAATTTGAATAATAGGCACTCGCTTTGCTTGTGTAAACATAGAGCACATGTATATACAAAGAATATTTATGCTCTTAGGCCATTATTTTCTCTCTTTTTTTTTTTTGATACTAGTCGAAGATAAGATAAAAACTCAAGAAAATAAAAATATAATGATACAATATGATTTTTTTTTTTTAAAAAGTAGTATAATAGAATCATCTCGAAGAGAAAATATATATGGTATGATTTATAGTTGTGATCTAATCTGAAGAGTAAAGGAAAATATAGGTTTTTTTTTAAAAAAATTGAAATAAATAGAGGATAAAAAATAATTAATGTAGAAAAATCTATGTCCATGTGTCGAAATACTATTGGACCACGAAGAATTGCATTTAATTAACTATATTGTGCGAACTTTATTTCCTTTAACGAGGTTCCCCCACTCAATTTACTCAATTTTGGATTAGTGAGCGTTTAGTGGCTTTTGATATCAATAATTAGGGCAAACAAAAAAGAGAAGGAACAAAGCTAAGTTTAGAATCCTTGGATAGCACCACTCTTTAACTCTTTTTGCCTTGGTTTCAATTTTTCTTTTAGCTCCAAATAATTGAAAAGGTCTACAGACTCTACACAGGTCAAGGTACTGTTTTATACTATTCGAAAACCCTCTCTACTAAGTCACCCCCTTCTCTACTTTACACACACTACTTTTTGTTTTCTTTTGTGTCCACTGGTGCATGCGCGTATGTTTATATTGAAGCACACAAATTTGGAGGGTTTATGTTGTTTATCTTGAGGTGGGCAAATGTGATATGCGTGTCTTTCATGCAGAGGAAGAGTCTTTGGGGTTGATTTCTAATTTGCTATACGTCCTGGTAGTTCTCTCTCTCCCGATGCTTCTTCTTTGTTTGATGAATTCAATATTTTTGGGGATTCTTTTGATTGGCATGTTACAACTCTGTTTCGGGCATTTGGGTTTGCTTTTGCCTCAATGTCAGTGATGGGTTTTCTTCTATTGCGTTTTCCTGATATGGGTTTTCTTTCTTTTTTCTTTTTTCTTTTTTTCTTTTATCAAAGACTGTCACTTGTCTTTTGATCAATCGGTTGCTCAATTATGATGTACGGTTAATTTAACATTGTGAACCTTTTACTTCCTAGTATGTATTGATCGAGTGGCTTTAGGTGTTTGAATTGGGTTTTTAGTCATTCACTTGAAAAGAAAAGTGCTTGATCAATAGCAATGGAGTAATGGATGTTGATAATAGGCAAGAGAGGTTGGTTAAACTCAGTCTCATGCATTGTGGGCGTTATATGGGAACAGATAATTATGCGTCATAATTTAAATCAGTTCTGGCATTGCACCACTCTCGAACTATTGTAGAGTGCGACTTCTTTCTTTTGGAGAGTCTTCGATGAAGTTGGTTTCTGCTGTGTAGATCACAGCACATAGGCTGAAGGTGATGGGATGCTACCAAACGCCAGGGCAAGGTTGATTGAATTCTATATTAATTCATTCTTATTGGCTTGTGAGTGTTGTCTTATTACCTTCCATGTTGGTACTACAGCCTCTCTCCAAGTCCAGCATTTAGCCATAAGCTTGTTTCTCTTTGTGGACGTATTCTTGTCGACCAACATATGGTAAGATAGCATGATATTTTCTAATACACTGCATGAAAAACTAAGCGGAAAAAAGTAGGTGATAAAGGTTTTGTAAAAGGTTAAGCAACGTGGTTCTGTCTTGGATGTGATGCAAATGCCTGTATTTGAATTTATTTACACGATGGACTAGCAAGATCCATGCGGTAATGTCGAAAACAGGGATTTGGCGAGAAAGAAATTATTGCCCTTCTTGCCCAATTATGATACTAGCCAATTAGTCTTGTATAGATATTTGCTCAATTCCACCTATTAATGACAAGATCTATGTATTTGGGTTTACTACTACTAATTTTCACAGTAACCAGCCTTCCATTTGGACCTTTCTTCCACAGACAAGTTGTGACTTTGAATTCGGGACCAAATGGTTGGTTTGAGCTCCTCTTGTTCTCTTGATTTGACCCGTAGATAAGTTTATATGAGTGTAATTGGTTGGACAGGAACTAAGATCGTGACAGTTAAGAAGATCCCATGGAAGAATTGAAGCTTTTCTAAGTGCAAGGATCACTAGTATTTATTCATCTATGTTTGGAAAATTTTTATCTGTAATTTTATTTGTATTCTTTCATGGAGTTTGGGAGTGCAGGGGTGGGGGTAGGGGTTTTTGGTTTTTGTAGTGGTTCTGTCAAATGATACTGCTTTATTGTTCTGATAGTGAAGGTGCATTCATTGTCATTGCTGTGACAATTAGCACAGTTCTTGAACAATTATGACCAAAAATATGTGTCTGCAGAGATGTTTTCTTCATTTCTTCAATTGCAAGCCTCACTTTGCGGGTTGCTTGAAAATAACAGAGCAGCCCCAAACTTACCTGGGATGTCAGGCCTGCTTTGAAACCAGTTGTGCCCATCTTTAAGAGATAGCAGTTGCTTTTTATATTCTGAGCTCTTCTGTTAACAATTCGGTTCTGGAGTTTTATCAAAGATGTTATACAACAGCACAAGTGCTGTATAACAACAAATTTATGCTTGTTTTTCTTCTTAAGTGACGCTGCGTGTGATGGCATTCCCACTGCAGCTAGAAAATTTCTTAATTGATCATGATCAACAAAGATATGTGCGTGCACATGTTTGAATTTTGTGATCTTCAAATGTATGAGGGTTGCAGGAAATGAGCAGAGCAGCCTCAGTCATGCAAAACTGGGATGTTGAGCTCGCTTAATGCCAGTTTGCACATCTTTAAGAGATAGCATTTGTCATTATACACTGAAACTTGCAGAAAGAATTTAGTGGTTGAAGTTTTTTCCAAAGATATAATACAAGGGCATAAGTAGAGGGGATAGCACACAGTCCCAACCCAAGGTAAAATAATAAAATGGTGGAAGCTTTACTCTTGTAATATAGGCATCTTTCATGCAAAAGAATAGATATAACAATTGTGTGGTCAGCTATTACTGAATAGAAAGCCTAGCATATCTTTCATCTTCCTGGTTATTATACAGGTCAAAGGTTTAGAGAATGTTGGTTTCTGATGTTTGGTGTCCTTTTCTGTTATCTTTTATGATTATGTGTTGAATTCCTGGATGATTATGTGTTGATTTGTTTTTCCACATGCATGCTCAATGTTTTAACTTCATTTAGTTTCTTTTAATTCTTTTCATTTGCGAGAAAATTCTGATTATCTTCCTTGTGGGTTTCAAGGGGCTTTGAGGCTGGCAATACTTGAAGATGCCTTAGCTATCACGTTCATGTCATTATAAAGGATATTGGAGTATCTAGGTGTTGCTTACTGCTCGCCGCTTTCTTTTCTATGCTTTTAATCTTTATGCTCCTTCGTGAATCAGTCCAATGATGCACTTGAATGTTTGGCAATTTACACTGTTCCAGGATAATTACACCGTTTAAAGTTCAAAATGAACGCCTACAGTTTACTGGAGCCCGCACTTAAGGATATTCTTGATTGTGTCAAACCTTTGAGAGATGATTGGGTAGCTCGCTTTAGAATCATTGGAGAGTTGCAGGACATTGTCAATTCTGTGGAAAGCTTGAGAGGTATTTTTGCTCCACTTCATTGGTTTATGAATGTGGAACTGTGGACTGTACTATGGAGAAGGAAGATTTACTTTCTCCATTACTTACTATTGTACTTGCAAACTCAATAAATCTTTAAAAATACTTTTCATTTCAGTAGGCCTTTTAAAACGTGATTACGGACCGAATTATTGAGGACTAGAAATGGTAGTGAACTACTTGTAAACTCTGTTTTGATTGAATGCAGATTGTCATCAGTGTAGTTGTTATTATTAGGTTAATACTACACTTTAAAGATCAACTTTATTCTTAACTTATTATTCTGAGTCAATATTCTAGTTTAAGATTCAATTTTGCTCTTACGTACATGTCTTTTAGTCTAAATGCGCTTTTAATTTTGTTATCTATAAAGCATTGACATTGTGGCGAAACATTGTTTTGGCTTTTCACATGTCGTCAAATAACATTTAGAAGATCTGGACTGGTAGATGTAGATGGAGGACAAATTTTGACAAAATAGCTCTTAGGGGGCCAATTAGACACTCAAAAAGGAAGTATAAATCTCTGTTCTGACCATGCCTAGTTGCAAAATGTTAGTCTCCTTGTGCATTGCACTTTCTTCTGCCTAACCTATTTTGTTGGTGGAATGTCAATGTTGAAATGCCCCTTGTTTTGTTATTCTCCTCCTTTATCTGCTTCTTGTTGTGTATATTTTCCTGATTCGTTGTCAGGTGGTAGTTTCTATAGGCTAGAAGCTTAATTCTGACAAAGAAGATACATGATTTAATTGGTGACGACAGGTGCAACGGTGGAGCCGTTTGGATCTTTTGTGTCCAATCTGTTCACACGATCAGGAGATTTAGATATCTCCATTTTGTTACCCAATGGTTCCTATTTTTCATCTGCGGGAAAGAAGCGCCAACAAAATTTACTTGAAGAAGTATTAAGAATTTTGAGGAAGAAAGGTGATTTACTTTAATTTTTCTTGCCCTGTACCTTAATATAACTTTTTTCTTAATCCCCTGGGTTCACTTTATTTAAGCCTTTCCAAGATATCATAAAAAAAAAAGCCTTTCCAAGAGTTTTGTATCTGGTGCAACTGTCACAATTTTTTCCTTCCATGGCAACCTATACTTGCTTGTCTCTGAAGTAATGACAAGAATCTATGTGAAAGGGTGTTGAATTGATTTGTTGCTCTGGTGAATCAACTAATAATAAACCCTGGTTATTACTTGGAAACTTCAGCTTTTGATTTATTGTACTATTTGGCAGATTCATTTGCTTGCCCTATTTAAAACCACTTTATTTCCTCAAACTTTTAGCAAAAGGACTATAAATGACTTGTTGTTTATGCAATCCTTCTATTCACGTTGAGGGAAAAGAAAAGAGTTGCTAGGTAATGAATTTGCTCTTCTCATGTTGCCGTTGCAGTTTAGGACAGTACCTCTGTTTGCCTACAATGTAGTTATTTTTTTTACTAAAAAAGACCTGTTATCTCTGTCTGACATCTCAACATAAATGTGCAGAAGGATGGCGTAGGTTGAAATTCATTCCAAATGCAAGGATTCCAATTTTGAAATTTGAGAGCAACTGGCCAAGCATTTCGTGTGATGTTTCAATTGACAACTTTCAGGGCCTGATGAAGTCCAAATTCTTGTTTTGGATCAATGATATAGATAGGCGCTTTCGAGATATGGTTTTACTGGTACATTCTCATATTAGAGATGCATGTACCATTCATGGGACCTTATTCATCCAGTTTGATGCGATTTATTACTTGTGTAGGTCAAGGAATGGGCCAAAGCTCACAATATGAATAACCCAAAAGCTGGGTCTTTTAACTCATACTCTCTCAGTCTGCTCGTTGTCTTCCATTTTCAGGTGAATGAGTATTATATGCAACAAAAATAACTTTTTTTTTTGTACTGTGCCTGCTTTTGGAAGCATCTGAAAGTGTGTTAATTGTTTTTTTCAGTTTGGCAACTTCTACATGCTAAGTCTTAATCATCTCACTGATATTACAATGCTATGTTGGTTGTATTCTTTTTTCCCTTTCTGCAACATCAAGTTTTTTTGTATGATTACTTTATCCTCCAGGTTTATCTTCTTCCCCTTTATGTATCGCCTTTGGTGTATGTATATATTTTCTTGCCGAGAGATGATGCTGTTGTCTATTCCTCTGTTTCTTTTCCTTGTGTCTTTTAACTCTCATTTATCTGTTGGATGCCAATTTTGTGTCCTATGTATCTAATTTCAGT
Organism: Turnera subulata; assembly: GCA_028386065.3. NCBI lineage: Eukaryota > Viridiplantae > Streptophyta > Magnoliopsida > Malpighiales > Passifloraceae > Turnera > Turnera subulata. The sequence continues at coordinate 15,570 of JAKUCV010004603.1, forward strand.
CCCAACAAATTGATTCTGGGAGCATAATGTTCGCTGTGCTATACCATGTAACGTTATAACTTGATTTTAATTACCTTATTGATTTCACTTTTCAATTTAAACATTTTTTTGTTTCTTTTCTCAAAATGGTTTATCTTTTTTATTTTTTAAATCAGACAATCTTTTGGGACAGTGATCTGGAATGGCATACTTTTAAGTGCTTAACAGAATGGCTATTTATTAAATCATACGTCTTCAGATAACTTTTTTCTGCATACATTTTCTCCTCGCAGACATGTGTACCTCCTATTTTACCTCCTCTTAAAGATATATACCCCAGAAATGCTGCTGATGACCTGAAAGGTACTTCCTATGCAGTTCAAAATTTTATCTGCTAGCATTCTTAAATTTTAATTCTTCCAACTTTTGTGTATGATGGTCTCCATCTTGTAAGCTTATTTCCAGCCTTCAATCCCAAATGTCTGTGGTTTTTTTATTTGATACTAGTTGAAGAAGGTGACACTCGAGCCTGAGACCTCACCCTCTTGCTTTTTTCAAGAGTACCAATGCGCTACAGGCCCATTGGTCCCAACTGTCTGTGGTTGTAGACAATTCTAAAATATCATGTTTGGAAATTGTGCTGTCAGGTTCTTACTTGTCAGAAAGATGTTCACACAGAGCCTAGTATTTAGAAAGAGACAATCATTAATGTCGTCGAGTGCTATTTGTAGAATAAATTTTAATATTAATCTATGATGTGCTATTTTCTCCCTTTTTCATTTGCTAATTTGATGCGATATGGAAAACTATCATGCATAGTTAAGAAATACAAAGAAACTTGTAGTTGATTTTACTAATTGGGATATTTTTGTATATGCAGTTTGCCGAAAATCCATAGGTTCCGTTTTTAGTCTTTACGTTTTTGATTCCTGAGTCCTTAATTAGGTAGTCTCTTTGGTTTAATTATTACTTTTACTATTATTATGTTTTCTTGTTTACCAAGTTTAAGTTCTTGTTGGACTCGATCTCATTACTTCCAGGTGCAGTTGAGTTTAGATTAGGAGTGCATTTGGGTCTAGAAGTGAATACCTATCCTGTTTTATGTCTATTATGAAATCTTTATGGAACAAACTTTCAGAAGCTTTTACCGATTACATGGGTTTTGTGATGCACTTCTCTACGACCTGTCCATCTGTCTTTCCTGCCACAAACTACTGTCACAGGACCCGATTTTACTTTTCTAGTGTCATAATTTATCCATTAAATCCTCACTTCTGAACCCATTTTGAATATTCTAATAACAGTCCTGACCACTGCATGGTGCCACAAAAGCTTAATTTCTCAAGTTTGTTTAGAAGATCCATGTGAAACAACTGCTGTTGGTGGCTTTTGACTTTTGGAAAGAAGATAGAGTGAGCTGGTAGAAGGTTGAATCCAGCTTCTTTTACAGAGTCTGGCAGTGATTTCAATCTCTTATGCATCTATAGCTTAACAGTTCAAACAATTTTCTTTTTCACACTGGTTTTGGGTTTCAGGTATGATAGTTTGAAGTTTGAACTTTGTTTGTCTACTTTTTTAATTTTTGAGCTTACTATGGTGTTTCCATGCTTAGGCACTAAACAAGATAAAAGTGGTGTCGTAGTTGATTGAATGAGGTCATCATCTATTATATGTAAAGTGTAAACAGCAAACCCAAGAAACATAAAAGTTAAGTTGTTCAAAACAGCTACAGTGTAGGATTGGCTTTCTGGTCATTGTCTAGTCTGGTTTGGAGTAGGTTTTGATGGTGCAATCCCATCAGATATCAAAGTTATTTTGCTTAACATTATCTTGAACTTTTGTGTGTGTGTTTGTGTGGTGTCTGCTTGTTTTTGTTGTGATTATGAACATATGATTTGTATTTTCCATTACATAGGAAATGATCTGGTGTTCTCAAGGCAATAGTATTAAGCCAATAGCTTAGTTGAAGTATCAGATACAGTTTCCTCTGATATCTTTAATGCAGGTATAAGGGCTGATGCAGAAAGATATATTGGAGAATTATGTGCTGCCAACATATCTAAATTAAAATCAGACAAAAGCAGAGCAATCAATCACAGTTCTTTGTCTGAGCTTTTCATTTCATTCCTTGCAAAGGTAATAATTATGATCTCATTAATTTCTGTGAATTTCATTGGCTAGCTTAGGCCCTTGCAGTAACTGTATTGCATTGTTGGTAATATTTCTTTTGAAAATTTCATAATGCTGTTTAAATCATTCTGTGCCTTTTAGACTAATGGTGTGATTTCAGTATGACTTTTGAAGATATGATTTGGCTTTTTGTTCTATGTTTTATCTGTATGCTTCCTAGACTCTACATGGTGCTCTTCTCCATTTCTCAATAAGAGCTGGTCAATAGCTATATCCTCTTAAGTGATGGAAGAAACTGTTTTGTATGTTTTGCAGTTTTCTGACATAAGTGTGAAGGCATCAGAACTAGGAATTTGCCCTTTTACCGGACAGTGGGAAGAAATTAGAGGCAACATGAGATGGTTGCCCAGAACTTACGCATTATTTGTAACTCTCTCTCTTTCCCTCACTCCTTTTGGTAGTAATCGTTATTCCTGCTGCTGCTGCTGATTATTATTGTCTCATTTTTATGCGGACAGATTGAGGATCCATTTGAGCAGCCAGAAAATACTGCAAGGGCCGTCAGTGCTGGAAACCTGATAAGGATGAATGAAGCAATTCAGACAACTTACAGTATGCTTGTCTCAGCAAATCGGAATCCAAGTTCACTCCTCCCCGCACTAGTCAGACCACAAGTGTCACGCTATATCTCCGGATCACCAATTAACCACCCAAGCCTCACTGTTGGCAATCATATTGCAACCCATCCGCAGATGAGCAAGTCTGTATATTTACCTCCACAGTCGCAGCATCACATTCACAATGTCAGACAGCAAAGACATTCAGGCAATTCAACCAAGCAAGGGCATGGAAGCGGTTCGAATAATTCAACCAGGAAACAACCTGCACAACAAGCTCAGAGTCAAGTGCAGGCAATATGGAGGCCAAAATTCAGTAATGTCTGATTGGTTTTGGCAGTAATATAGTAATTCTGAGATTTGATTTCAGGTTGAGTGCCATGCGCTGGTTGTGATTTTGAGAAATGTTTAGTGTATGTCTTGGTTCTATGGCTGGGCTTGCTCTTTCCCTGATGGGCTGAGAGTTTGCTTATTGCTGTAACCATGGCCATCGCTCTGATATCCACTTATTTGAGAAATATTTTACTGCATGTGATGCATCTGTGCCGTTAAACATCTGGACCAACAAGTAGCAAAATCTTCATTTTGCTGTTTTGGTTTTTGCCTCGAGGGTAAGAAAAAGAAATGTATTAGGTGGTCTAAGAACAAGCAACTATTGCACTCTGCAGCGGATTGCCATTGTTTCCATTTTGCTTGAAGATTTAAATAGAGGATGAACTTACGAGTCCGGCTTCAGTTCAGTTCTTTCGCTTAATTTTGCTTCAAGAAATGTAAATGTTACGTATTTTTACCAAAAAGGGAGAAAAATTTTCTTGAAATATTTCTCAATTGACCCATGAGAGGAACAAAGTATGTTAGATCCCTGGCAGGAAATAATTCCATAAGGATCATAACCTCGGCCGGCTTCTCATAACTAAACAGCCATCAGATTTTGCTGAAGTTAGATTCTGTCTTTTTCATTTTCCAATTTTGGGCCCGCATTCCAGTTTTTGTTGGATTCTGAGTTGTAACAGGCATCAATGAAGAAAACCTGATCCTTGAGTGCAAATGGGGGCCAAGAAACAATAATCGAAAAACCCATTTATTTATTCTCGTTACTCATTATTAATTAGCCATACAATTTATTTATTTTAAGCCCAAAGGATATGCACGCAAATTAATGAACTACAATATTTTTTTACCAAAAAAATGAGAACTGTAATATTATTTATTTATTTTGGGTCGCGATTTTTGAAAAAAACTTGGGTAAAAAACGCGGGATTGATTTTCACGCGGTAATAGCTTCTTCCTAACCTAAGGCGGTTGCAAGTGAAGGCGGTTGCAAGAGCAATCCTGAATGGTTTCGGACATGATCATATTTAGTGAAGTTGTACGAGGCTAAGGAAAAAAAGACCATAAAAAGAAAGGAAGGGCTACTGTCATCTGATATTTCATAATCTTACTGCTAATTTGTTTTCCCTTAAAAGAGTAAAAAGAAAGATGTTGAAGAAGAGGGCAAGAGATTTAATGGGTGACGGCGGCGGCGTTGTTCTTCGGTGTTCGACAAGTGGAGGAGACAACCTTTTCGCTACTGCAAATCAGATGATGAGCAAGAAGATGAGAGGTGTGAGTGTGACGGGGGCAAAAGAAGTGGGTTTGCTTGCTGCTGGTTTTGAAGAAGCCATTGGTTTCTTTAACAGGGTGAAGGTTTCAAGTGACAGGCATGTCTATGAGGCCTTGTTGGGCACTTTGTCTTTGTACAGACAGAGATGTATCGGCAAAGACATTCTCTGCGCCAAAGTTCTTTTGTTGTTGAAAAATCATCAAGATTTGACACAACACTTCTTGAATTTCATCTGTGGTCCTCCAGTAACACTAACACCACCACCACCTCCACCATCATCATCGGGGAGAGGTGAATCAAGATCAAAGAAGGTGGCGGAAGAGAAGAAAAAAGAAAAGGAGAAGAATCATTCCCTGGATGTCGTCATTCGTGGTCCTCAAGTAACACCGCCGTCACCATCATCCTCCGACTCCTGCGATCATGAGGTTCGTAGTAATGGCGTTCCTTCTCTGTTGCAGTACATGCGTAAATCAAAATCAAAGGAAGAGGAGAAGAACCATTCTAATAAAAGGGCCAAGATTGTTACAGACACGCCAAAACAGGGGGCCGAGAATGTTAGGGCAATACAAGTCATCCCCGAGAGAGTTGTTTATGCTAACTGTCCTGACCTAATAGAGGAGGTCACAACATTCGCTACTGTTCCCGAGGATGCAACACAGATTGCAGAATATGAGACTCTTTATTCTCACACCCTGAAGATGGCCAATGGTGGTGCGATCCAGGCGGATTGGGCCGGTTCTGATCATCAATATTCCGCCGGCACAGAGGAAAACAAGAGAGCAGCAAATGCAATGTTCCAACAAGAATCTCCTGTGTCCAACAACGAGGAGGAGGAGGAGGAGGCGGGTGCATTAATCAGAGAAGAGTTGAAGAAACAGGGGATTTGCCTCTTCCAGAAAGCCAGAGAAACGCTACCTTCTCCCCAGAAATTCCTGGAGCCATTCTATTATTACACCAATGGGAAGATTGAAAAGGCTGAATTTGATGAGAAGATGGCAGCTGTGATAGGTGAATATCCTGACCTGGCCATTCAGTTGGAGCTTTACCTGAGCAAGTTGGACGAATTTTGCGGGTCCCTGAAGGATAAGGATGATAATGATACCTGTAAAGCCAGGCAAAGCAGCATGCAACAGAAGAAGAATAATCAAGTGCTTGATCAATTTCCTGATGATGAGTCCAGACACTGCACTCCAAGTTACTGGCTTCGCACAGAAGATAATGACAATTCTTCCTCTGGCCATGGGAAGGATCAGGATACAAGAAGAGGAGAGGAGTTAATCAACGATAAATGGGTGTGTCAGCCTCCGTATTCTTACACCAGTACTCATCCCCATAAGAGTAAGAAGGAGAAGCTATTGTTGGAATGTGAGGATGACATGTTTGAGGTGGATATGCTGTTGGGTTGGGTAAAATCTGCTCAGGATTACGGGACTGGATGGCTCAATTCCATCAATGGAAGGAAGGGTAACATAATGAGTGATGGGAAGGAAAGGTACCTAATCAATTGCATCAAAAGATTGTACGGTACTGCTCATGGCCAACGCATACTCCGTAGCCTAAAGGAAAGTCCTGAGGACACTTTGCCGTCAATATTGTCTCGGTTGAAACAGAAGCATCAGGAACTGCTCATGTTTCGATCAGATAAACGGTCCATCTGGGCTGATGTTTATTCTAAATATAATTCCAGATCCATAGCAGCTGCTTTAGGCTGAGAAGGATGAATGAAGCAATTCAGACAACTTACTGTATAGGGATTACCAAATGATGCTTCACTTGTTATTCTTATTTGTTTTTGTAGAAATCCTTTTGTTGCTCGTACCCAAATGCTAAAATGACAATGTTTATGCTGGAACCCTTGTCTATTTCTTTCACTTTACACCTTACTGGATCTTAGTCCTTCACTAGAAATTGAAACCACCATTTCCTGCCAATTTGTACTGCATGATTTCGTAACTATCTTCTTTTGAACTTGATAACAGCAGAAATAGAACGATGAGCTGAAGGATTTCCACATCATTGCACAGAAGGAAAATAAATTAATCTATTTTCAGAACAATGTGGTCAAATATAAATATTACAAATGTCTTGAAGCGTGAGAAACTGACATTTCCTATGGGCATTTAATTTGGTTTTACAAACAACTAAATTACAAAGCTCCATTTACGTAAAATGCACGGCCACCAGGGAACTGGATATTCCATATGATAGCATCCAGACCAAACAGCTACAAGCTGCTACGTTAAAAGACTCTCGGTCATCTGTTGGTCTGAACAAATCTAAACAATTGTCCTCTGCAAGGTCAAATCTCTTGCGAACTGCCTTTTCTCCTCACTTGTGTTAGAGATTATTTTGTTCTGTTCAGGTGCTTCACAGTTACCCTCACAAAAAATGTATGCCTGCTTTAGAATAGCATCCACTCACGAGCGCAACAGCCGTTTGTCACATGTCAAGATCCTATAACTTGCATGAGGACCCTCAGATGTGTCACGAACAGATGCCTGCCAACCCATGGCCTTTGCTATCTCCAGAAGTTCATCCATGACATCAATCACATCACGGATGTATACTCGGCCACCAGGTCTGAGTATCCGATCCATCTCAAGCATAATGGTAGACATATTACACCTGATGCAAAGATATAAGCAGTATAAGAGAAACCCACACCTCAACGGTAACACCTGATTACAAAGGTTTGAACAGCCTGTGAAGAGTACCTTTTCCTTTCAACAGAAAAGAGGCCAGCTGCGTGCAGTAAATCATAGGTTCTTGGGTACGTATCAAATGGTTCGCACCTATGACCGTAAGCAGAGAAACTTAACATCTTCAAGCAATGAAAAAAAAATCAACCAACTTAGATGCATTCAACTTAACATTGCATGCATTTGTAATTAAATAATGATAAGAGGAATGAACAAGCACGCAATCGTTTTGTGACACCAACAGGTAGAGGATTTAACAGTATGGACTAGTACCAATCATGCATAACGCCGAGAAGTCCACGGTCATATATGACTGGCAAGGTATTGGGCCCACTAACAGGAACAACATTCAGAACCCAGCAGTCAAATCCTTGATCATTCAGTGCAGCTGCAAACCTACAAAAGCAACAACCAAACCATAAATAACGAGGAGACAAAAATGACTTTTGAAACTGGAAAAATGCAGGACGAGCTGATACCCTCCGAAGCCAGCTTTCATGTCCAAGACATTTCGTAATTTAAATTTCTTCCAATGCCAGGCGCGTACGTAGCCAGCTAATGTTTCGGACCAGTATTTTGATTCTGCCTTCAGTAGCTCTTTTCTGGCAATGTAGGATTCAATTTGTACACTCTGGAGCCTATCGGGTGGAGTATGCAAACGAGAAGGCCATGTGGTAATGTTTGCTCCGTATCCATTGTCAGGTAGTCGAGTGATGCATGCCTTCAGATCAACATACCTAACAAAAGATATAATACATAATAACTGGAATACAAGGTGTATGATTAGCAAGCCAAGTGTTGATGCATAGAAACTCCACAGTTCCTGCCAACCAGTTGTTTATTAACTCCACAGCCAACTCGTGGAGAGCTAACAGTCCTAACTCCTAACATGTCCACAATAGAAAAGTTCACAAAATGGTAGTGGTAACAGAGAACAGATGAATCTAATCACTTGTCAAGACTCAAGACAAGTTAAAATGAAGGGATTTTTGCCTAAAGTTTTTTCAAAACTTGTGACCTAAAATAAAAGAAAAAATAAATTTAATACTTAATTCCACTACTCTGGGTTTTTCAATATTGTTTCTTGGCCCCCATTTGCACTCAAGGATCAGGTTTTCTTCTTGATGCCTGTTAGAACTCAGCATCCAACAAAAACTGGTCGCGGGCCCATAAGAGAACTAGTAGACATATTAGCATACATACCAAACATCATCAGGGTCATCATTTGGATCACATAATGGGGGCTGTGTTCCAGCATCACGCTCTAGGTAGCAGCTGTTGTTTAAGGGCTTTTTCCATATTGCAATATATCCTTCCTTTTTAACAAGCTCCCAACAAAGGCGAGAAGTCAGGTTAAGCATCTCTGAAATATACAAAGGAAAACATAATTGAGAATGGTATGATGGATTATGAACCAATGGTATGAGTTCATGATATTGCAAATAAAATTTGACTTTGCAACTTTGATTCAACAGATAATTTCATTCTTCTTGCGAAAACATTTCTGACTGTCTCTCTGGTTCCCCTCCAGTTGACTTCAAAATGAATTCAACATGTTCATATAATAAAGAAAGAAAGACCTTGCCCAAGTGACTCATGAAAGAGTAGTGCTACAAGAAGTCTCTTCTCAAGACACACATCCTGCTAGATACCAAAAATTTCCACCAATTTTTATCTTGATACCCAACATGGGAGATTGTCGGTAAATCCAGAAGATGGGAAAAATGAGAAAAAGCAATAATTAAAATTCAAAACATAATCTCTATCCTTTCCTCTTTTCATTACTTTTTTTCTTAGGAAAACTAACAATACTTTTACAATAGGATAACAAGATTGGTTAAACATAATTAAGAATGCCAATACAAATATGATGACAATTATGGACTATGTAAGTTAAGAAGGTTAGTCAATGAGCTGGAGTAAAAGAGGATGAACAAAAAGAAAATCAGCATGTGGATTAGCTTATCTGTTTCTTAAAAAGGTAAAAACTTTGAACATTTAACTTGTAATTCCTAAAACCGAAGCCACGTGAATACCTTCCCACTGCAACTCCAGGAGTGGTTCATGTTTATAGACAGGTTGCGCAGCCCATGCAAAGTATCCCCCAGCCCGGAGCAGCCTATTTACCTCAAGGAGCAAAATTCCGTCTTCATCACATAATTTGAACATAAAAAGGCACAATCAGCAGATGAGGACGATTAATGCAACACAATGAGTAGAAAAAACTGTTTGTTGCACTTAACCTGTAGTAGATTATGAGTTTTCATGCAGTTCAGTCTATATTAATAACAGAAAAGTTGCCATGCATGTTATATTTTGGATGATAGATACGTCAAGCACACAAATGGGAGTGCAAAAAGATGGCATCCTCACCCATAGAGTTATATACTCAAATAAATAGGTCACATGAGCTTTGGGTAGTTTGGAAGTGAAACATAAAAGTCAAACCAAAAGTCGTGATATATTCTAATGAAGGACTAAGGTCCAGTCCGTTATATTATAAGCTGCAAGTGAAACAAATAGACAGATTCCAGTACAGGCATTTTCATTTCAACATTTGGGCACGACTGACAAAAGGAGTAAGATGTGAAGCATCATTTGATAATCCCTACTCAATATTTCTCCAAAGGAAATAAGTGTAAGCACTGTACCATCACGAGTCCAATTGATTCTGCATCTTGAACAATGTATCAACTCAAAGGCTTGACTTGGATATAATAAACGATGAGTTGCAAAAGCAGCTACCATAGCAGGTACGCCACGCTCAAGAGCAAACTGAATTTGATTCTCATGAACATCTTTGGGAGCTACCGACAGAGTGAGGACATTTCGTGACATCAAATAGGCACCAAAACTAGCCACACCACAACCAACATCCAGAGCAACTCGTGTATGACTACCAAATGCAATAGCAGGAACCATCTGCGCATAGAAAGTAGATGAGCATCAAATGGACATGAAATATATATTCAAAGGCTGCTTCCTACATAAAAATCGGAAGAGAAGAACAAGAACCTCTGAGATTTGATCCAAGTATTTATCTGCCCCATGTATGAACTGCGTACCACCCCCAGGAAACTTAAACTTGTCCTTAACTTTGGTGATCCAATTTTGGCCCCCTTTATCTTCAACTAACCGTGTATGAGGGACGTTGTAGAACCAAACCTGTACAAAGTGTCATTCTTTATAATTAAAACCCCTCGAAAACAAGTTTATCTGAGCTAAATTCCCATTTTGAACTTAAACGCAGCACAGAGATGTATTTCTTTTTAGCTTTGTACACATTCCATTTTATCAGTAACCAAACATTCAAATGTCGTTTTTCAGCGGATCAGTAACTGTTAGAATCAAAATTAGGTTTGCATAGCATCCATGCAGCTTCAGAAAACAAAAGAAGAAGAAGAACACAAGGCCATGAAAGTAGAAGGCAATACCTCGTCACGACTGCGAGGCCAGGGGAGAGGTTGGCGGTAGCCTTTAGGAGGGGGAACCAAGCAATCCAATCCTTGGCCTTTATCGGGACAATGCCGCTCAAATCGCTCCCCTCTCTCTGTAGAATTGAGCCTCTTAATTGCCTCTGCATTATCCAGACAAGGTATGTACTCCCTCATACTCTCCGGGCACAATTCAAACTTCTTAATCCTAATAACCTTTCCCTTACTATCACCGCCGTCTCCGCCGGAGCCTTTTCCTTCCGCCTCATCCTCCGCCGACGTCCGGTTCCCCCAATCCTCCACCACCTCGGGATCGAACTCCCCGACCTCGAAATCCTCGCTCATCCTGCCGTCCCCGTCGACGATCCCGAACGTGCGGTCGAGGCCGGAGGGAGGGGGAGGAGGCGGCAGCGGCTGAGGCGGAGGGGAGGTGGCGGTTTGGTTGATGAGGGAGGTGAGGTTGAAGGACAGGTCGCGGTTAGGGGAGAGGGAAACGGAAGGAGAAGAGGAGGCGGAGGAGGAGGAGGCCGAGGAGGAGGAGAAGAAGATGAGCTGTTGGTAGCCATCGGACCAGTGCTTCCCTAAGTAGAAGAAAGTGATGGAGATTACACAAAACGCCGCGATTTTGAGCGCCAGCGGGTTCTTGAACAAGAGATCTGGATTGGTTAGCGATTTCATGATTCTCTCTGCTTTCCTTTTTTTTTTTTTTTTTTTTCTCTTCTGTTCGGTTCTTCACTCAATGTCGGTGATCCGGTGAGTGATGTGATGACGGTGACGGGGAAATGCGAGTGAGCGAGCGAGTGAGTGAGTGAGTGGCTGGCAAAAAAAAACAAACAAAACTGGCAGCGAACTTTACTTCACACTGGGGGTCAATCGGGAGTCATGAAGAAGCACCATTTACAATTGCAGCCAACGTTTGTTCTTTTTTTTTTTCCTAATTAGTGATCAGTGACTGTTCCTTCTAAAAAAAATTTAAAAACACGACAGGAAAAATCTGTTGGTTTTGGATATGCAATATATACTTCAAATGTAAAAAGTTGTCAATCCTCCACATTTCATTTTTAGAGATTATTGACAGATTTTCTTTTAGGAAAAAAAAAGTATTCAACAAATACTAGTAAAATCTTTTATTTCGATTTCAAAATAATAGATAACTGTTCTTTGAACAGTAAGATAATAGATAAATGTGGTGCTGCTGCGCATAATTAAAAATGCATCTTGCATGTTCTTACAACAAAATTGAAGTATATCACATTATCATCCAAACATGGGCGATTTGATTTGGTTCTTTTGGTAGATTGTTTTAATTTGATCAAAAGAAATTGTTAGAGGCTATACTTTTTTTTTACATAGCAATATTTGTGATAGTTTGAACCGTTTTGATAACCTTTATCTCTTTCAAACACTATTATCGAATAAATTAAATAGAAATTTTAATGTTGTTATCATGAAAAAAATAAAAATAGACTTTTAACTCAATAAATAATATCATCCATTGTAATAATTGTTTAAAATGGTTTGGATTGGACCAGTGTTCACCTGGCTTTTCTTTTTAAACTTCCATCGGATTAGTATCTCCCTAATTTAACATATCCATTATCCAGCACAATTTCCATATATTCACTTTAATCAGAACTCAAAAATGTCCAGTTGGGTAAATTTTTTTTCTTTGCAAACAAACAATTTGGTCATTCTTGATATTTACTCGTTGTCACATTTATTGTGAGAATTAGTAACTAGAACTTCCACATTTCTTAAATTAAATTAGACTAGTGGTTTAGCGAGTATTGTCCGTCTTAAAGGGAGAATATAGTTAACTTTTTTGGGTGGAATTTGTTGAAACGCCCCGACCCGTATTTACCGTACACAGTAAACACGTGCCGGAACTGTGACAACCCAACCAAAATAAGGCCAAGCATACAGTGTACACAACTGAAACTCGGGCCTAACATCCCAAAATAGGAAACATCATAAATAACAAAACCGACCCAATGGCCCAATAATATCAATATAATGCACAACGGAAGACTTAACAACTCACTAAACACTGTATGCGACATAGATGCAAACTATGGATCCGAGCCCTGTCCAAGGGATAACGCCGCAGCCTGTCTGGAATGCACCCAACCTGTACAACAAATAACTCTTCCTACGGGATGAAAGCCCGCAGGTGAGGGGTGAGTCCGAAGTGCTCACCAACCAAGGATAAACAGAGATATGCAGGCAACTATAATACTTCAAAGAAGAAATACAAACAATATTCACAACCATACCAAAGCCAATACCATACAAGACAGTCCAACCCAAAGACTCGACCCAAACGTACCAAGGACTTTATTATTATTATTCCAATTTTATCTTTCTAGCCCCGTTACGGATAAGCTAGGGTCGTACCAGGCTATCAACCTGTTTATGGTGCCAGATCAAAAAGAACCCGGGATCAACATCCCAATCACAATCTCAGGGATCAACATCCCAATCACAATCTCAGGGATCAACATCCCAATCACAAATCTGGGATCAACATCCCAATCACAAATCCGGGATCAACATCCCAATCACAATCTCAGGGATCAACATCCCAATCACAATCTCAGGGATCAACATCCCAATCACAAATCCGGGATCAACATCCCAATCAAACCGGCATCAACATGCCCATCACAAGTAACCCAGATCATGGCCACCACAAAACAGTCTCAAACCATCCGGTCGTACCACTACTTACCACGTGATAATTATGTCATCATCATCCAAAAACCAAATCTCAAATCAACTTCCAATTTCCATTTTCTTTTTCCCAATTATCCATATCACATTTTATTCCGACAAACTAGTCACAACACAGTCTATCGACATCAAACACAATATCCAAATCAGTCAAACAATCATCCAACTTCCTATTAACTCAAATTATACGACAGACCAATCCATCAATAGTTTCATAGCATCAATTATTCTCAATCCAACATCAATCACAACACAGTATCCAAGGAACCAATAACAGTCAACACAGTAGTTCAATCAAGCAGGACAATATCAAGAATCACACACAGAAACTACATCAACAAATCCGTGTCATCAAATATCCAACAATAATATATATCATCACAATTTCCAATATTCAATTTCACAAGTTGTTCAACTTACTATTACCAAAGGGTATCCCACAGACTAAACCGTCAACATATCTTAACACCAATCATTCACAATTAACAGATCAACGTCAATCACAACACAATATTCACAGAACCGATATCACAAACCAACATCAACAACAATAACCATAACAACAGTTCAATCTAACAACAAAACACACAAAGTATTACAGGCACATATCAAGGCTTATACATCCTCACCTTAGCCGATTACTCAACTCTGAAACATCAATCGGTCCAAAGCCGGTTCTACAGGAACTGCTCGATATCGACTTCTATATAACAAATAACAAATGCACACATAAGATGCACATAATCGGTATGTTATGATGCCATAAATTATAAATTAATCTCATCGGTGAAACATCTCGATTATATTTATATTATCATGAAATTATCCTTTATCATAATTATATCTTTTTCTGAAAATATTTCCATGCGTAATTATATTCTTTTCTAAAAAGTATTTATCATATAACATTTTATCAAAGGATATAAATCTTATGTTAATTACGTTGATTCCCAAAAATAATATTATGTCAAGGTACTTATTTCATTTATCTTCATAAATATAATCGTATACCATGTATATACTTTCCTACCATATTTTCCAAAAATATACTTACCATAAGATAATTTCTCAAATGCCAACGTGCTTATTTATATTTCTTCTCAAAAGTAATTATCATAACATATATCAAAGGTATTAGTTATCATAAAATAATCTACCTAGAAATTAATCTCATATGTCTATATATGTATTTATTATTATCTATTTTTTTTTTGAATATTTCTGTGGTATATGTATCCTTTTCTAAAAGTAGTTACAATATAGTAATTTATTTTTTTTCAAAGGAAATAATCATATACTATATAATTATGTTACTTTCCAGAAAACATATAATTACATTACATATATATATTTTCGGATTATATTTATTAGTTATTATATTTATTATTTTATTTTATTTAAAATTACTTGTCACAACACATATCCCTTTTCCAATATTTTCTTTTTCTTTTTTTTCCTTAGAATAATTACGTGATATATATATATATATATATACTTACTGTATTCCTACATTATATATGTATATCATTATTCCCAGAAAAATATAATTACATTGTAATAAATTTTTAGAATAAAAATGCAATAATAACTATATACACATTATTTAAATTTTGGGTTGGGCCAGGTATAATGTGAAGCCCAACAGAAATTCAACCATTAAATCCAAGTCCACTGGGTCTAGGCCTGCTGGTCCAAGTCATCAGGCCCAAGCCCAAGACTCGAGCCCAGCTGCCGTGACCCATGTGTGGGTCGACCTCAACCCGCTCCTCACCTTAGTGGGTTGCAGGCGGCGGTGACGACGAGCAGGGGCGGCGACACGCGATGAGGCACGGGCGGCGACGTAGGGCGACGGCTGCAGGTGGACTGTAGGAAGCGCTCGGCTGCTGGTCGTGGTTGCAGCTGTCGTCGGCGAGGGAGGATAGGAGATGGGACGGTCAGGAGAGGCGACGAAAACGAGGCTCGGGCTCGTCACAGGTCGTCCGGCGGCGCGACATGAGGGAGGCGAAGGCGGCTCGTCGCCGCGACTGCAGAGAAGGAGGTTCTGCAGGAGAGGCATGCGGCGGTGGTGGCGCGTGTGAAGAAGAAGAGGAGGTTGGTTGCCGACAGGTTGAAGAAGAAGGGGTGATAGTGTACTGGAAGCAGGGAAAGAAAAATGAAAAAAAAAGTTTCACAGGTTACACAGATAAGTCACGGATAGCACAGGAGGGGGCGGCTGCGTGACCCAATCATGCAGTCGTGTCCCGTCCGGACCAGAAAATAACCGGTACCCCCTTAGTTATTTTTTCGGTGTGATTGTTCTGAGAATTCCGGGACCCGAAAAATACCAACTTAGGCCCGAAAAATCCACGGAAAAATCACGAGCGCGGGAAAACTCTCGGTTTCGAAAAACGACTCCCGATTTACCTTGAATTAATTACCCAAGATTAATTCAACAGTAAATCACGGTAAAAAGACTTTTACAGTCCGGTAAAAATCCAAAATTTTTACCCGGGCTGTTACATTTGTCACGTGGAAACATATTCTTGTGTTTTCTTCTGTTTTATTAAGTTGTTTGATGGTGCTCTCTTTCCAATTATGATTTATTGTTAAATTTTTTGTTACACGTATGTATTGCTTCATTATTATACTTAATTTGGTTTGTCAAAGACAAAGAGAAGGAAAACTTGTCCTTTTTCTTCAGAAAGACTGAAGTAATCACATTACTCATGGCAATTCATTGGCGTACTGAATTTGTATGGGATCTGACAGGACCCATTTAATAATCGTGTAAACCTATTTACAAGTTCGGATTGACCAAGGGTTACTTAATAAATCTAACGAGTCTAATTCAATTTGAAGGTTATCTATTTTTGCACTATTTTTTAAATAAATAGGCACATAATTAGATTTTTTCATATATCAAATAAAATTATAAATTATAAAAACATAATATAATAATATTTTAAAGCATTTGCAAAAGTATTTTTAGATAATTATAGTAAATTTAACCTTAAATATTACCTAAACCATGCATTAAATCAGAAAAAATATATACAGTTACCTATCAGGTGGCGAAAGAGATATGTCAACAGTATATCAATTATCAACTATTAACAAAAGACATGCCCCGATTTCACATGACTAGAATATGAGTTAGTTCTGTAACAAATTTGGTTTGTGAATGCCGCTACCGCGTCTGCTGCTTCTTCTTGTTGTTCTTATTACTGGCCGCCCCAAATCTCTTCTCGAAGGATGCCACATCTTTCTGCACAAGGAAAACCGATAAGAGTTAACTATAAATCTGATGATAGCTACAAAAGACAAAAAATACAGAGCGTTGACATTTCAGAATATTATACCAATTTGGTAAATAATGGTTCTGGCGTCCCAATTCTGTGACCAGCTGGTATGATTTCCCAAGGTCTTTTTGACTTATAAATGTTTCCCCTTTCATCACTCAATGAAATTGGATCAAGAGGCATATTGAGCTGCTTGAAGACCTAACATATAAATGGAACAAACGAAGCTTCAGGAGGCGTACTAGCAGTTTAAATAAAAATGAAAGATAAACATGCAACGTGAGAGATAGTTAAGAGAAGAAACAAAAATAAGCACCTTTTGGGAGAAAGCTGGCATGAAAGGTCCTAATAAACACCCGAGAAGATAGACTAGGCCCACGGCAGTCTTCATAATTATAGAACAAGAAGCGGTGTCCTCCTTGAAAAGCTTCCAGATCTGGTTATGCTGAAAAAAAGAAAAAAGGAACAAGGAATTGTTTTGGTCAGGCACTCTCCAGTAACAGGAGAAATGTTACGAGTAGAATCACTACTGCAAATGTCTAATCAGAGCTCACCGTAAGATATCTATTCCCCTCGTCAGCTATTTCCATTGTTTTTTTCAATGCCTTTGTCAACTCAACCTGTAAATACGTAGCAAACAAAGAGGTGTGAGGAAGATGCTACATCTCATGCATGCTTAGCCAATTATAATAGAAAATGTTTATACCTTCTCCATGCTTAGAAGATAGTCGTCCACACATTGACCGACTGCCAAGGCTAATTCTATGGTCGGAAGATGCGAGTCTGCACCTGGAGCATCTGGAATAACTGAATCATATCCCGCACCTGCAAGGTGAAATTGCTTCTCAACATTGTCCAAGGTATATATATTGAGAAAAAAGAACTCTGTAAGATGAAGATTTAAACAACCTGGAGGTAAGGCAACAAATTTGAGGACTCGATTAATAAAGTTGCCCAACTTATGGTTCAGCTCGCTGTTAAGCTTTTCCTTCAGATCGTCCCACGCAAATGTTGCATCACCCCCCTAATTATAAATTCAAAACAAAGGTCGGCACGCATATTTCAACACTATAGAACCAGGAATAGTATTAGGGACAAAAGCATTACCTCTGGCCTTATACTTAGCAAATAATATCTCCATACTTCAACAGGAATATTGGTGCTTTTAGCATCATTGCCAAAAACTCCCGTGCCTTCACTCTTGGAAAACTTTCCTGACAGAAGACATCCAAACAGAGTTAATAGCCAATTTGATGCAATATCTAGAATGCAGTGTTGCAGACATTACATATTAGCTATTGGTATTCAACACAGTTTCTTACCTTTATCTGTTCCATATTTCAAGTAAGAAGTAGCACTTAAAGTCTTCAACAAGGTCCAGTTTTCACGAGTTCCAAGAAGTGTTGATGGAAAAATCAGCTGAAAAGAACAGGAATTGTCGATTAATATTTGAAGAAGCCAAAAAATAATCATGCCGGTCTGGGATCATCGAGAAAATATCAAATATGGTAAAAAAATGTCACCGGAATCTAAGAAATTTACAGTGAAAGGTTGTGTTAATTTTTCTATATCATGAACAAGCAGGACTTGATCAATTTTTTACTTACACTGTGGAATGGTACATTATCCTCCCCCATGAACTGATACAGTTCCACTTGTTCTGGATTCTTCCACCATTTCTCCCAGTCAGGGGTGTAACTCGCAGTGATCGAGATATATCCGATAGGAGCATCAAACCATACATATAAAACCTACCAATACATAATTTGAAGTTGTACGCGTTAGTAACTCATTTCAAATAGCGATGTTATATCCATTTTATTAGTACCATTTGAGAGCAAGGGGGGGTGGGGGGGAAAGAGGGGGGAAATGAGATTGTTGGATAGATTCAGACCAGGAAGTTGGCTATACTAGAAACAACTTAGTAAAGAGACACAGGCAGATAAAAGAATGGTAAATGATTTTCTGACCTTGTCCTTAAATTTATCATGAGGAACTGGAACTCCCCATTTAAGATCTCTGGAGATACACCTTGGCTCTAGGCCTTGTGTAAGCCACGACTTCGTAATTGCGTAAGAGATCTTACTCCAAGATCCCGAAGTGCTCTCAACGTACTCCCGCAATTCATTCTCCATCAGCGGAAGTTCAAGAAACAAGTGAGTTGTATCACGAATCACTGGAGTGCTACGGCAGGGCTGTTCAACATTAGCATGAACAACAATGAGGCAAAATGAAAAGGGCCTTGCATTTAGTTGACAATGTTGTACGTTGTATCCAGTAAGTTGATCAGTTTATAAAAAGAAAAGAGAACAAAGATCCGGTACCTTGCATTTTGGATCTTTTAATTCCATAGGATCCAAAAGTTTCCCACACTTCTGGCATTGATCTCCCTTGGCGGAAGTATCCTTGCAGTCCTCGTAGGGGCAGGTCCCCTCCACAAACCGATCAGCCAGGAACCTTTGGCACCTATTGCAATAAAGCTGAATAGCCATAAAGAGTAATTAACAATGCAGGCACCGCTAGTATGGAAAAAGAAAAGGATGAAATAAGAACATAACTTGGACAATAAGAAACAGAGGAAGCAGGAGCACGCACGAATAACAATCAATTGTCAAGCAATTTCTATATGTTAATATGTAGCAGAGCAACTAGTATGCATATCAACTTAAATACCATGGTATACCTGCTGAATTGTGTTCTCCGACAAAAATTTGTTCTCCATCAATTTCTTGAAAATGGCTTGGCAAATTTCAGTGTGCTTAGGGGTAGAGGTGCGTCCGAACACATCGAAACTTATATCAAACCATTCATAAACTTCCTTATGAATAGCATGGTACCTAGAAACACAGTAAACATGAATTCAAACTGGGTGATTCAGATTCTGGAACTCGGAAGAAAAAGGGCAAAGGCTTGGATGGGAACACCTACCTGTCGCAAATCTCTTGAGGGGTACAATTCTCTTGCATAGCCTTGGTCTCTGTTGCCGTCCCATACTCGTCAGTCCCACATACGAATAGGGTATTGTAATCTCTAAGGCGGCAATATCTAGCAAACACATCGGCACTCAGTACACCTGCAAATAATAAAAAATTAGCATAGGTTGTAAAAAATCCCCAGAAAAAGAAAGGAACAAATTGAACTTACGGGTATCGGGATGGTATATATGTGTTCGCATAAGCATAGAGAAGAGAAGAACTTACAGCCGATAATATTGCCGAGATGAGGGACGTTGTTTACATAGGGCAAAGCACTTGTGACGAGCATGTTCCTCTTACCCGGTATTGGGAGCTTCGGTGCATGTTCTCCCATCTTTGACTTCTCCTACTGATCAAGAAATCCCAAAGAGTCAAGTTAGTGAGTAGCCTTGATATAAGCTTTCCGCTCCTTCTTCCGCCGTTTTGTCTATCTGACGAGTTCTTCCGGCCTCTTTTAGCGAGCCGGCGACCTGCGGTTTTCCTGCACTAATTGCTCGCTCTTTCGCCGAAGAAAAACCTCTCCTTGTTCTTATAACACCCGCGCGCCCCCCCGCCCCCAATCGACCGCCTCTTCTCTTCCCGCGAAATAGACGATTTTGTCCTTTTTATTTTCACATATTATTATTCGATTAAAAAATAATAATTATTCCTTATTAAATTAATAAATTGTCTTATTATTTAAAGCATATAAATAATATTGGCGTAACACAATTGGCTTTTTTTTTTGAAATATCATTACTTGTCAATATCTTTTTATTATATTTTAATATGTAAATTAGATTTAAGATAAGTGAAAAATATGAACTTATGAAAACCAGAGAGGTATCCATTGAAATAAATATATTGTCTTTATAACTTTAAAAATATTCTGAAAAAAATAAAAAAATGTTGACAAAAAAATTATAATTTTAAAATAATAAATAAAAACCTCTCTTTTTTAAAATTTTTTTGGTGTAACAAATTTGACTATAAATCTTTTATTTTATTTTTTAAATCCGGATATGCTAAAGAAAAAACATATCATATCACATGATAATGTATCATGTGTGTATTCTTTTTTGTTTCTTATTCGGTATCCGGAGTTTTGTCCTGACTAATCTGGATTCGATCCAGGTTGTGCACGTGGTTACGGTGAGTATGTCTTCCAGTGGAAGTTTTCTACATATAAGAAGTCTCGAATCTAAGACCTTCTTTAAGCAAAACCAATTGACAAATCTCGCATCATTTAAATTGACGATTTCTCAAAACATGAACTTTGTAAAAATATCATTAATTGTCAACATCTATTTATTAAACAAAATGAACTTATCAAAAATAATAGAGAGTTACCCGTTGAAAGAAATATAATGTCTTTATAAATTTAAAAATCATCTAAAAAAAAAACATTTGTTAAAAAATTATTAAAATTGTTGAATGTAAAATATTATTTTCAATTATTCTTTTCCCGCCAAAAAAATCATCATAACATTTAAGATTAGTATTAAAATCAACAACTCCTCCAATGGCCCATGGACAAAAGGATGAGATCAGATTTCACTATCCCACCCAGCCCACTCCAGATCGGAAAAAAATAATATGGAGTTTGGACAAATCTTTTAAACCCAAAACAAGCAAGCCTGGTCCACGCAGCCCACTTCCACTCTCCAACAGAATTTGTGCCCAGCCCAATTCTCAAATACAAATCCAGACAAAACGGCGGCGCTTCTGCACTGGGGGTATGCGCTTCAACAGTAGCTCATGAAATGAAAATAACTAATTAACTATGGCTAACTATATTTTACACCCTTAAAATTTTTTTTGTCATACCAAATAATCCCTAGATCTATAAATATCAATTTTGAGGTGTCCTTACAAACTTGGGTTATCCAATAAAGTAGGTGCGTAATGTAATGCACATGTATGCATACCTGTCAATTGTCATGGTAAATAAATTTATGGTGTTAGGCTTCATATTTATGTTTTCTTAAGATATAAAATCTAAAAATTGTAGTATAAAAAATATTATAAGATATGGGAGAAAATTAAAATATATACATTTTGTTTAAGAAACTCCCAATGGTTAGAAGTAGAAACATTCTCAGCACAACACACCGGTTAATAAAAAATGATTTATGCCATGCAAATATGATAAAATGCTTATGGTTGTCCTTCAAGAATTTTTTTAACATTTTGTATCCCTGAAGTTTGCATAACCGGTTAATATTATCATTTTCAGGTAAAATGCTAGCATAAGGCGACACGTGGTCCAAGATGGAATTATTATTTTAGGAGAATTGGAAAAGAAAAAGAATTTTGGAGTTTTATTTTGTTATTTTCTTTTCTTTTTATTTTAATTAGGTTTTATTTTGTTTTGGTAATATATCTCCTTTTGATTAAACTTGATTAAATTCTACAATTCCTCTACATCTACAACTCATCAAGACTAGAGAGTGTGCTTCCCTCTTTTATTTTCTTATGGGTAGGTTTTTGTTCCATGAAAATTATGGCATGTAACGACCCGGGTAAATTTTCCATGATTTTCACCAAGTTGATTTAACTTTTACTGTGGTAAATAAATTTTATCGCGGTTAATCGAAAATTTTACCAACCCGAGTTAATTTCCGATATAAATTTTTATCATTTCTACTACTCCATAGATGATTAATATTATTTCTACCATTATTATTTTCCAACAGTAATAATAATACTTTCATTATTATTTTGGACGGAATACTTGTATTGCAAAGATAATTGTAACAGCCCAGGTAAAAATTTCATTTTTACCGGGATTGTTTAAGTTAATCTACAGTAATTTACCGTTGATTTTTAATCTTGGGTAAATAAATTATGGTAAATTGAGCTTTGAATTCTGAAATCGAGCATAGTCCCACGCTCGGGATTTTTCTGCGGATTTTACGGACCAAGTTGGGATTTTTCCGGGTCCGGGAATCTTCGGAAAAGCCGGGTTTATTCTCGAATTACCGGACCAGAAATAAGATAAGTGGGTATACCGGATATTTTCTGGTCCAGGTGGGTCACACTTCACATGCAGCATAGTAACTGCATAATTGAAGTTCAATTATTCAGCCGCCAATTCCTATTCAGCCTGTGACTTATCAATAATTTTGTTGTCCATAAAAATTAACTCTCTTCTGCTACTCTATGCACAACACAACTACTCAGTACACCACCATCATCACCTGTATCCTTCTGCAAACACACTTCCCGATCCCTGCCTGCCTGCAAACTACTGCAAACCACCTAATCCATACCAGAAATAATAATAAAATAAACACACCCAACCAACCAGGTGACGCCACGTCACCATCCCACCTTCTTTTCTCCTTTCCTTCTTCTTTTCTTTCCGTGGCCGTGAGCCACCAAACGCCGTCGACCACCCTCACCCGAGCCACCGCCACTTGCTTCTCTTCCTCCATCCTCTAGTTGCCGCCGCCGCTGGACGAGGAAAGGGCGTCGCCGTCCTCCTCACGCACGGCAGGAAGGCCACGGAACCACCCCCTGTAGATCGGCGAACCGCCGCCGTCTCCCCACTACCGACGAGCGCCAGCAGACCACGCCGCCCGTCTCCACTCCGCCGTCACCTCGCGCCGACTTCCTCCTGGTGCTCGCCTCGCCCGTTGCCTCACTCCCTGTCCCCGTACGTCACGTCGCCGGCCGTTGCCAAGGTGAGCTGCAGCCCGCTTGTGAGGATCCGACCCGGTTGCATGGGACTTGACCCGTTTCGTGGTCGGGTCGTGACCTGGGTCAGAGCCTTTGGGCCGCGCGGGTCCTGGGCCGGACATGGCTTGGGCCTGCTGTGGTCTGGGCTTGGACCTGGGCCTGATCTTGAGTTTGGGCTGAATTTGGGCATGGGTTGTATAGTAAAGCCCAGCCCGATTTAATAATAAAAAAAAAGAGATAAAAAGAGAGAATTAAATCTGGAAATAAAAATTAAAAAGGAAATAAATTTGGAAAATAGGTAGAAAAGGTTTATAATTTGGAAATAATATTTTGGGAGTAAATATGGGAAATATATTCTGAAAAAGAAATAATATTTTGGAAAGTACATACCTAGGGAATAAATTTTGGAAAGGGTATTATCAAGGTAGTAAATACCGGAATAGTACCCGGGTATAGGAAAAAGTATAGAAGGGTATTTTTGACACTTGAAATAAATGGTGAATGATGATAATAATGGAAATCAATCCGGGAGAGTAACCGAGCCGAGTTTATATTTAATTTACGATATACAGTATTAGCATGGCATTTGCATACCATCTTATGTGTGCATATTATTTGATTGACATAGGAGTTGATAACGAGCAATTTGCTGAGGAACCGGACTTGGAACTTGCTGGACAATTCCATAATTGAATATCGGCTAAGGTGAGGATGGATAACCCTTGTTATGTTGCCTGTAATACTTCGTGTGCTTGTTGTTTGATTGAACTGCTGTGATATTCACTGTTGGGTATTTGACTGCTGCGATTATTGTTGTTGTGATTGTTGGTCTATGATATTGATTCTGTGGATAATATGCTAAGATTGATGTTGAACTATTGACTGTGGAAATTGTGGAAAAGAAATTGGAATTGACTTGGAGTTGATTTGAGATGTTGGTATAATTGACATGTGGAAGTAGTGGTACGACCCGATGGTTTGAAAATTAATTCTGGGATGCTATGTCGGTTTTTGGTTTGGTTGGCATGACGTCGCCTGAGGTTGGGGTATACCGAATACCCAGTGGCTCGGATATGCCAAATATCCGCAGTGGCTCGGATATGCCGAATATCCGTTTGGCTTTTTGCCTGTGGTTAGGGTATACCAAATACCCAGTGGCTCGGATATGCCAAATATCCGCAGTGGCTCAGATATGCCGAATATCTGGTTGGCATGTTGTTGCCTGAGGTTGGGGTATACCGAATACCCAGTGGTTTGGATATACCAAATATCCGGGTATGAGATGTGGAATGGTTTTTGACCTAGCATCCGGAATTAATTGATAACCAGGTACGACCCTAGCTTGTCCAGTGACGGGGGCCCGAAAGATAAAATTGGTAATAATAATTAAGCATTCTTTTGGCCTTGGCTCAGTTGTTGAGATATGTTGTTACTTATCTGTGTTTGCTTTTAAGTATTACGGTTGCCTGCATATCACTGTTTATCCTTCGTCGGTGAGCACTTCGGACTCACCCCTCGCCTGCGGGGTTTCATCCCGTAGGATAAGTTGTTTCCGTAGTTCAGGTACGACGTTCGATGGCTGCTGCTTTCTTCTCCACCTGACTCCGGATCCATACCACCGTTGCATGTGCATAAGTCTTCTGCTGCTATTCTATTGCTTATGATGCTGTGCTACATTTCCGCTGCTGTGTGATATTTATTGCTGTACTGCTGATTTCCTGTGATATGTATATTACTGATACTATCTGTTGCTGCTGAGAGCACTGTGTTGGGTTTGAATAATGGTCCCCGAGTGTGGGTGACAACTGTATTGATAGTTGTTATTGTATGATATTTGCACGTTGTACTGTCTGTTCTATCATTGTGAATAGTTTCGACACATGTTTACTGTGTTACGGTAAATACGGGTCGGGGCGCTTCAATAATATTTACTAATTATAATTTTAAACGCTGTAATTCGAGGATTCTAACGGACCGAGCTTTTCCGAAAGTTTTTCCCGGGAATAACCAAGCTTCGTTTCGATCACTGAGGATACGCAACAATGTGGAGTTTCTTTCGATAACCGAGCCTCGAAATTATTTTCCGAGGGTTACTCGGGATTTCCGAGCCTCCTCCAAGGCTTACCGAGCCTCGGTTTTCATTTCCGAGACTTGGACAACGCTCAGGGGGTATTAATCGGATTTTTCGAGCCCAAGTTATATTTTTGGACTCGGGGCGGAAAAACCGAAGAGACGGGAGTACCCCTGCGATTTCGTTATCCCGACACGAAAATCCGGACGGGCCAATCGTGGCTTGCCACGTGGCCACTTATCCTTCTTTCCTTTTTCCTTCTATTCTTTTTCCATGCTACCTGCCGCCCACGTTTTCTTCCTTTCTTTCCCGTTTTTCTCCCAGCCGGCCCCTACCCCTTTCACTTCCCTCTTTTTGCTCTTTGTCTTTTTCTTTCTTTTCTTCTTTATTTTTTTCCACCTTCCTCCCGAGAGCAGCACACCCAATCTTTTTCCTTCCTTTTCTTTCTTTCTTTTTCTTTCTTCTTCTTTCCTTTCTTCTCCCGTGAACCACCCGAGCCATCACCGGCCACCAACCTCTCTCTCCCTTCACCGCCTCCTTTCCCTTCCTCTCTCCCTTCTTCTTCCTCTGCCTCCTCCTTCGTCTTCCTCCATCCTTCGCCGCTTCTGCCACCACCAAACACAGCCGCCTCTACCTTCCCAGAGCCGCCCCCTCACCTTCTCTCCATACACGCCGCTGCACCTATCTCCCCCTATCAATCGCCGGCGCCTCTCTCTCCTCTGCTATCATCCACCGCTGCTGCCACTTCCTCTCCAAGTCGTCTTCGCCCGATCTCCTCTCCTCTCTGATCCTGCTCACAACCGCCGCCACAGTCGAGTCATGCTCGACACCACCAAGACAAGGAACGGCCACCGATCTCCCACCCCCTCTGTCCTCTCGCGCCTCCTCCTCTGCAGCTCCTCCACCGTGACGCCCTCTTCCTCCACTCTTTGCCGCCGCTACCCAGATTCCTTTCCCCGTGCAGAGCAAGAGCCGCTGCTGCTCCTCTTAAGCGCGCCGCTGATCTCTCCTCCCTCTGCAAACCCGCGCCGCCGTCGGGGTAAGTTGCTGCTGCCAAATTAGTCTTCTTCTCCTCTGTGTTATTTGGGTTTCTGTAAATTGATTTTGGGTTTTGTGTTCTTGATTTAATTTTGGGGGTGTTGGCCGTGTATTTGGTGGGTATGTTGGCTGCCATGGTAAGATTCTGCGTTAGTGGTGGTGGTGATGCCGTTGATGACGTTGCTGTGGACTTGGGTGGGGTTGTTTTGGTTGATGGACATGGTGGTTTGGTGGTATTCCGGCCACCGGAAGGTTGCTGCAGGAATGGTGGTAGTACTGGTGGTTGGATTGCTGGCGTGGTGGTACGAAATTGGTGTTTTAGGAGCAGTAACTGAGGAGTAACTGGGCTGCTGTGAACAGTGATGGATGGAATCCGGCGAGGTTCCAGCAGTCCCGGGAATTTTTCGGCGGGCTCGGAAACGGACTTTGGGTAAAACCCGAGCCTTGGACCATCCATATGCATCATAATCGGACCTCGAATTATAATAACGAAGTCGGACTTTAAAACGATGCTAATTAAAATTGATTGACATAATTTAACTAATTTATGATTTTTATTTTATGCTTTATTTATTTTATCATGCTATTATTTAATTCATGCTTTTAATTTATATTGCTATTTATTTATTTTATGCTCTTATTTAATTTCCGTTTGGGCTATTAAAAACGCCCATCGTATTTAATTCTCCGGATCTATTTAATTTATGTTTCGCCTGGGCTCGCGAAAGGCCCATTGTATTTAATTTCAGTTTTATTAATTTTGATTAGGCTAATTACAATAAAAGGCCCATAATATCTAAATTTAATTAAGCCTTTTATTTAGTTAATCCGAAGCTATTTTATCCTTTCCGATGGGCTAAACGAATGAGAAGGTCCACCGAGTTTTAATTTCCGAAATAACTTAAATTATGTTTAAGTGAGTTACTAATACAACTACATTTCTAATACTTTTAATCTCCAATCTTCTGGGCTAAAACAATCATAGGCCCATACCTTATTTTATTTACCTTATTCTACTATATATTGCTACTGATATTTCCTTGGGCTGAATAATATAAGACCATAATTTAATTATGGGATATAACTATGTATGTTGGCTATATATATGTACACAATTAAGTAATTAATGATTTAATTTAAGGTTTAAGAATGATATTATCTTATTTGGACTTAACTATGTATTTATAAGACTAATATATATATAAATGTACAAAATCTATTTTATGGTTATGCTATGTTGCTAACATACCGGGGTATTTTGCTAACGTAATAATGGTATTATTAGTATTATCTTTACCCTATCAAATATAAACACGTACACGTATTTATAAATCTACAACATTACGTTATAATTATTTTATACCATACATCGACTATGTTAATTTCATACCGTTGGAGATAATTTCCATTAAATGAGTTATTATAGGAAATACTATTTAAATAATATTTTGACGTATTTATCGTTTCCATTATTATATAATTATTTTATATAAAACATATAAGTATTTAGTATTTAATCGGGAATAATATTATTTACGTCATATGGACTATGAGTATTTAACGGGTCGTAACTTGATTTATTTACAAATATATTTTCTTAAATATATACTACGTATAAGTGTACGTATATATGACTTCTTGTCATAAGCGGCTTAAGGGTCGGGATATCGGCTTGGACGCTCGGTTTTGATTTTGATTTATGTTGTATATGATTGGTATAACAGATGGGAATAGATTATTAGTAACCTCCACAGAAATGAATAAGAGAACTATGGAGATAATAAAATAAACAGAAAAGCCGTCTAATAACTGTTAAACCGGTATCATGCATAATCATCTTGTTGGTGCATTATAAGTGATTGTGTTGCCATATATGTATATAGGGACATTGAGGTTTGACTGGATAGCAGTTTCAGAGACACATCAGGTGAGGACATAAACTTATAAACTTCGGTATGCTGCCCGTGATACCCCGGTTGTTTGTTTGATTATAGTTTATATGTTATCTTGCGTACCTGTCATGTTATTGCTGGCTACGGTTGTGATTATTGTTATATGCTTGATGACTACTGTGGATTAGCTGTTGTGCTTTGTGATGTTGATATGATTATTGTGTTGTTCGTATGAGATATGTGGTATTTGATCGGTATGAGATATGTGGTATTTGATCGGTCAATGGCAGTGACCCAGTATTGTGACGTTGGATTCCCAGAAGAGCTGTGAGGCTGAGAGCCTGCTCGGGAAAGTGAGTATGATGAATTACTGTTGGATAGTGGAATAAGAAATAATAATAAACAGTGGTAATATCATCTAGACATCTAGATTGTCACGTGACAGGTATTGGTATGGCCAGATGGTAGTCACCTTGTGATTGTGATATGATAGGGAGGACTGCGGGACTCAGTTGATTTGTTATAGGAAGGACTGCGGGACTTCCGCCGAGGACTGCGGGACTCGGTTATTTGAGATATGATTTGTGATATTTAGCGGGGAGCACCCTGGGGTTAGCTAACCTGGCTACCAGGCACGGCCAATACTTATCATGTGACAAGGGCCCTAATAATAAAATTGGATAGTCAGTCGCCGATTGTCAGTGAGTTTAGAGGACTAGCTTAACGGTGTGATGTCAGTTGTATAGTAAGGTCCGGTATGTTGTCTGATTCCGATGCTATGTTGTGCTTGCTGTACCTCTATTGTACTGTGTTGGCTTTGGTGTATATACGGTTGGTCTCACCCCTCACACAGTCCGTGCAGGTTAGGTCAGGATTGCATTTCGGCGCTACAGTGTACCCTCGGGCAGGACTCGGATCCATTAGTTGCATCGGGCTTTGCATATGTTGCTATTGAATTAAAAATGCTTCCGCTGTGCTGTTGTTATTGAGATTCCCGAAGTCGGGTGTTATGCTTTTGTTGTTGGGCCGATTTTCTGTTATATTAAACAGTTTGTGCCTCGTGTCAGCACTGTTGTTGGTAATCACTGTATGTCGGGTAAATTTAGGTCGGGGTGTTTCATGGCATGTCTTCGTCCGTAGATAACGCAACAAAAAAAAACCTTATTGATTCCTACAAAATTAGGCATTGCTTACCTGCAGTTCAAACACCTTCAGTTTCCTCCCATTTGTAATTATGATGAATAAACATCATTTAAAAGTAATCCAATGGTCCTATTCATATTAACTCTTTTCTTTTTTTCTTTTTTTTCTTTTTTTGAGCGTCTTAATATATATTGTTATTCCCTCTTATAATGCAATATAAGAGGGAATAACAATATTTAGTTACAATGCAATAGAAAAGAAAACAAAAGCTCACACTGCAACTATCATAGTTATTACAGATACTAGTGAATGCAGATATACATAATGATTCCTATCAAAAGAAATTATTCTACAAAATTATATGTGAAAACCGTGATATTTAATCACCAAAGTATGTCAATAAAAAATATATTTTAATTACATATAAAATTATAAGTATTCTTTCTTTAGGTGTACATGTAAAATAAGATAAAGGAAAATATGAATATTTAAAAATAAATTTTAATCAAATTAGAGGAGATACCGTTGGATTAGTTTTAAGTAATGTATATTCATCCTAACCACAAATTGGAAGAAATTGGAGGTGAGCAGCTCCCACAAAATTATGGTGTGTCCGTCTAGATTTGGTCAGTGGCTCAAGTAGTCAAATCCTCAATGTACCCCTCGTGTTCAAAAAAAAAACTGAAAATTCCTAATATGCCCCATTTCTGCTAAGTTATTGTAACAGCCCGAGTAATTTTTACGTTTTTACTGGTTCCGTAAAAATTTATTTTACCATTATTTACCATTAAAATTAATCTTGGGTAATTAATTTATGGTAATTTGTACATCGGATTCCGAAACCGAGCCCTGTCCCACGTTCGGGATTTTTCTGCAGATTTTTCGGACCAAAGTTGGAATTTTTCGGACCAAAGTTGGAATTTTTCGGGTCCAGGAATCCTCAGAAAAGTCAGGTTTATCCCCGAGTTATCGGACCAGAAATAAAGTCAAGGGGGTATAATAGTTATTTACTGGTCCGGACGGGACACGACTACATAATTGATTTATGCAGCCGCCTCCCACTGTGAGCTTGTGAGCTGATAGTGTACCCGTGCATGGCCAGTACCTTGCCCGTGCTTCACCAGTCCCTACATGCCTTAAACCTGTGTTCTTCTTACCTTCTCAGTACACCATCATCATCCTCATCTCCATCTTCTTCCTGCAAACACCATCGTCTTACTCTCCTGCAAAACTGCCTAAAACCAGAAAATAAAAAAAAAAAGAAGAAAACACACAACACACACCAGACAACCAATCAGAACCTGCCACATCATCACCATCATAACACCACCGCCACCTTCCTCTTCCTCCCTCCCCTCGCTACTGTTCACACGAAGGTGAACCGAGCCACCTCACACTCCACCGCCCTCACCGACGCCTCCCTCTCGTCGTCGCCATCTTGGCATCGCCTTCGCCTCCCCATTCCATCGGCAGACGCGCCATCAGTGGCCACCGACCCGTCGGGCAGCCCTTCTCATGCTTGCGCCGACCACCACAGCGCCGCCGCTCCTCCTCCTTCGCGTCACCTTCCTCGTCACCGACGCCTCGCCATCCGCCGCACTTGCTGCATCGCCATTCGCCGCCGCCTGCAGAGACCCGAGGTGAGCCATCCACGGGTTGAAGGTAACCCGGATGTGTGCTCGACCCGTTACACGCCGCTGGTCGTGGCTCTGGGTCGGGTTGACCCGGACGCGCGCCTGGGCTGCGTTGTTAATGGGCTGGGGACCAGTGAGCCTGGGTCCTTGCCTCATGTCTTGGACCGCGAAGCTGGGCTTGTAGCCATGGCCTGGGCCTTGCACCTGGGCTTGGTCATGGGTTGCATAGTCCAGCCCAGTCCGTATTTTAAAAAAAGAAAAGAAAATAAAATCTGGAAAAGAAAAAATAATATATCTCTGGAAAATAATTTTGGGAGATAACATATTGGAAAATATTTGCATATGGCAAGATAGTTATAGCATGGAAAATTAATTTGGAAAATATAATGGAAGTATTTTTAGAAAATATAAATATATGATATACTAAATTATGGAAATATTTTGGGAAGTACATACTTATGGAAATAAATATGGAAAGGGTATTATCAAAGTATGATACCGGAATAGTAACCGGGTATAAGTATGGTATTATTTTTGGACACTGGAAATAAATGGTGAATTATGATGATAATAGGGAAATAACCTGGGGAAGTAACCGAGACGAGTCGGTATTTATTTTTCGGTACACAGTATTAGCATGGCATTTGCATATCATCTTATATGTGCATATTATTTGTTTGATATAGGAGTTGATAACGAGCAGATACCTGAGGAACCGGACTTGGAGTCTGTTGGACGCTTCCATAACTGATAATCGGCTAAGGTGAGGATAG
This sequence comes from Turnera subulata, assembly GCA_028386065.3. Classification (NCBI taxonomy): domain Eukaryota; kingdom Viridiplantae; phylum Streptophyta; class Magnoliopsida; order Malpighiales; family Passifloraceae; genus Turnera; species Turnera subulata. Next base: position 47,226 of record JAKUCV010004603.1, read on the forward strand.
ATAACCTTGGATATGTGCCCGTAATACTGTGTGTGTATTTTTATTGTTTGATTGAACTGCTAAGATGTTTATTGATTGTTAATTGTTTGCTCTGGATATTGTTGTTGATGTCACTGGATTGTGTTGGTCTGTAGTTTTTGTGAGTAATCGTTGAACTGCTAATTAAGAATAATTGGTAATATGTGATTGTTGATTGGATGAGTCTGTGGAATAATTTGAGATAATAGGAAGTTGGATAAAAGAGGATAGAATATTGGAATTGGAATTGAATTTGAGATGATGATATAATAGTCACGTGGAAAGTAGTGGAACGACTAGATGGTTAGAGGCTAGCTTTGTGGTGTCATGGCCGGTTTGGTTTGGATATTGGGGATGTTGATCCCGGATGATTTGGATATTGGGATGTTGATCGCGGATTGGTTGTTGTTGGGGATGTTGATCCCGGATTGTGTTTTGGCCTGGCATCCGGAATTAGTTAATAACCAGGTACGACCCTAGCTTATCCAGTGACAGGGCCCGGAAGATAAAATTGGTAATAATAATAAATATTCTTTTGGTCTTGGCTCAGTTGTGTTTTGATAGAGTCTTTGTGATGAGTTTGTCTGTATTATGGTTGACTACATATCTCTTTTTATGTATTATGGTTGACTACATGAAGCGCCCCCATTTACCGTAACACAGTAAACACGTGCCGAAACTATTCACAATGATAGAACAGACAGTACTACGAGCAAATATTATACAACAATATCATCTATCAATACAACTGTCACCCACACTTGGGGACCATTATTCAAACCCAACACAGTGCTCTCAGCAGCAGCAGATAGTATCAGTAATATACATATCACAGGAAATCAGCAATACAGCAATGTAAGCAATAGAATAGCAGCGGAAGACTTATGCACATGCATCGGTGGTATGGATCCGGAGTCAGGTGGAGAAGAAAGCAGCAGCCATCGAACGACGTACCTGAACTACGGAAACAACTTAACCTACGGGATGAAACCCCGCAGGCGAGGGGTGAGTCCGAAGTGCTCACCGACCAAGGATAAACAGTGATATGCAAGCAACCGTAATACTTAAAAGCAAACACAGATAAGCAACAACATCTCAACAACTGAATCAAGGCCAAAAGAATGCTTAATTATTATTACCAATTTTATCTTCCGGGCCCCCGTCACTGGACAAGCTAGGGTCGTACCTGGTAATCAATTAATTCCGGATGCTAGGTCAACAACCAATCCTCATATCAGAACAACCGGATATTCGGCATATCCGAGCCACCGCGGATATTCGGCATATCCGAGCCACTGCGGATATTCGGCATATCCGAGCCACTGGGTATTCGGTATACCCCAACCTCAGGCGACGTCATGCCAACCAGATATTCGGCATATCTGAGCCACTGCGGATATTTGGCATATCCGAGCCACCGCGGATATTCGGCATATCCGAGCCATTGCGGATATTCGGCATATCCGAGCCACTGGGTATTCGGTATACCCTAACCACAGGCATGACGGGCCAACCAAACCAAAAACCGACCATAGCATCCCAAAATTAATTTTCATACCATCGGGTCGTACCACTACTTTCCACATGACAATTATACCAACATCTCAAATCAATTCCAATTCCAATTTCTTTTTCACAATTTCCATAGTCAATAGTTCAACATCAATCTCAGCATAATATCCACAGAATCAATATCATAGCTCAAGGCAACAATAATACCACAGCAGTAATCAAACAACCAACAATTCAGCAGTTCAATCGAACAACAAAGCACACAAGTATTACAGGCAACATTACAAGGGTTATCCATCCTCACCTTAGCCGATATTCAATTATGGAATTGCCCGGCAAGTTCCAAGTCCGGTTCCTCAGCAAATTGTTCATTATCAACTCCTATATCAATCAAATAATATGCACACATAAGATGGTATGCAAATGTCATGCTAATACTGTATACCGTAAATTAAGTATAATCTCGGCTCGGTTACTCTCCCGGGTTATTTCTCCATTATTATCATCATTCACCATTTATCTCAAGTGCTAAAATACCATACTGTACTTATTCCTATACTCGGATACTGTTATGGTATTTTACTACCTTGATAATACCCTTTCCAAAATTATTCCCTAGGTATGTACTTTCCAAAATATTATTTTTCAGAATATATTTTCCCATATTTTTCCCCAAGATATTATTTCCAAACTATAAACCTTTCCCACCTTTTTCCAAAATATTATTTCTACGAATTATTATTTTTCCTTCCATACATATATTATCTTCCAAAATTATTTCCAGAATTATATTCTTTTTCCAAAGTTTTATTTTATTTTCTTTTTCCAGATTTTCTTTTCTCTCTTTTAATTTTCGGACTGGGCCTCAAAAAGTACTATTTCAGCTCACCCATCCATGGTTCAAGCCCAAAGCCCAAAACTATTCCAACCCAACTATTCAGCCCACACCCATCTGACCCAGAACCCAACCCGCGGGTCGACCCGGTCAGCTAACCCGACCCATGAAGCATCCAAACGGGTCGCAACCACAACCCACGGGTCGTGCTCACCTTGCTTGCAGAGGCGGCGGCATCACGGAACGGCGAGCAACGAGGCGGCGGCTACACGGCGGGACGCTGGGCGACGAGCTGCAGGCGGAAACAACACGACAGCGGCATGTCGCGATGAGAGGAAAGACGCGAGCTCCTCGGCGTCGGATCTGCAGGCTCGGCGACGGCTCCTCGGCGGCAAGGCGACACAGGCGACTGCTGGTCTCCTTCCGGCGGTGTCTGGGTTCGGTGGTGACCGTGACGCGACGAGTTGGAGGAGGATGAGAGGATGAGGGCGAGTGGCCGGCAGTGGTGGCTTGGCCGGCGTGGTGGAGAAGAAGGAAGAAAAAGAAAAAGAAGAGTGGGGAGGGGAGGGGTGTGCCAAAACGACACTGTTTTGGTTGATGGGTAAGTGTGTGTTTGTTTTTTTTTTTTTCTTCCTTTCTTTTCTTTTTTTTTTCTGGTTAGTTTATAGATGAATGAATTTGCAGGTGAGTTGCAGGAGATGATGATGGCGATGAT
>JAKUCV010004604.1:5543-68783 GCA_028386065.3 Turnera subulata
CCTATAACATCACAGGTGGACCGTGGCAACACAATCCCCGCATTCGGCCGAACACAATACTTTTTCGGATTTGTCGTTTTGACCTAAACATCAAAAGCCATTCCACAGTCAGATTCTCAGAATCCCCAAGGAAAATTTGCAAGCGAGTATACGAAATCAGACCTCCAAATTAACAATCCCCTCTTATAAAAACAAAAAAAGGGAAAAAAACACCCACATTCTAAATCCAAAATTCTTCTCATTTGAAAATTTCCCAATTCTAGGAAACGAAAGAAAAAACCGAGATCCATAGCAGTAAGCTCCTCACATTTTCTCGGGAACCAAACATGGAATTAGTAACGATTCAAATTTCCGAAATCTGATCCACATAAAATCAAAAACTAAACAAGACCCACGAAAGAGCAAAGGGTCATTACCTTGAAAGCGACATAACTATCGGTTTTATTTGACAGTTGAAGAGAACAAGAGATCTGCTTCTTCAATTCAACTAATCCAACAAAAACACAAAAAACCCAAATGAACAACACAACAAATCGAAATCAAAAAAAAATATAATACAGAGACAAAAACAGCAAATGGGTTCGCCGTTGATTTTCTCTTACATGGGAATTTAAGCTCTAGAGGTTCGATGCTGAGGAGCTCTCCAGTACTCATCTTGGGAAACAATTAAAAAGAAAGAAATTTGGGATTTGAATTCCCTCCTGTGTTTAAAAATAAAAGTTGGGTTTTGTTTTTAAAGATCCAGAATTTTATGTAAGGGAATATGTTTTTCTCCTCCTCTCCTCTGAGTTTGAAAAGAGTGGAAGGAATCTGTTTTCTCCAGAGGAACAACACACGATAGGCGGAGAGATCGAGAAAGAGAGAGAGAGTGAGAGAGGCAAGGGACGGTGTGGGTTAAATTTATTTATTTGTGCGTTTGATTGATTTGTGGATTCTCTTTTTGCCTTTAATAGTCTTGGTTTTATTGTGCTTTAAAAAACCTCACAATGGGGGAAACAGAATCAAAAAAAAAAAACCATTTATCATTTTTTTAGCTTCCAAAAGATTCTCAGCTTATGTTTTCTTTTTTCTTTAAAAAAAAAATACAACTAAGCTTGATTTGTAGTATTATTTTTCTTTGATGGGAGGAGATCTTTTGTCCAAAGACATTCCTTTTTCTTTTTTTTTTTACTAATTTTGAAGTTTTATTTCATTTAGAAACGATCCTTTACCCTAAAGTGAGGTAATCTATATTTTTTTTGGTACATATGGTAAGTTCTTTTACTAAACTAGTACAATTTGTGGGTGCTATAATTATCCCACTGCAAAAATATTTAAAGTCAAAATAAATTGACTTCCAACCTCTTCCATAAAAATATGGGTATTTAAAAAATAAAACAGTTATGGGCCTTAGTGTCAATTTAATTCATCATGAAGCCATAAAACAAATTAATTCATCATGTAAGTTTCTATTGGTCATACTATGACTTTTTTTTGGTCATGCTATGACTTTATTATTCAGTCCACGTACATTGTATTTTAAATCATTGGTTAAGCCTTTGAAGATTACTACTCAATTAAGGGATGGCTAAGAGGCAGTTAAGCAGAACAAGCATGTGTGGTTTTTTTTTGCCCCTTTTTAAATTTTAATGATGAAATGGCAAGGAAGTGGTGTATATCCCAGATAAGCACATCGACCCAGACGATAAATGTTAATGATTCTGACCTAAAAGGGAGGTGATAAATTTTTTCCTGAACAAGAAATGGGAAGCAATAATGGAAGAGCTAGGACCCAAAAATGTCATGATTATATAGTACTACTTGGTAGGCATGGACCCATTTCTACTCCACATGATGAGTTTATAATCTTGTCTTTCATCTTTGTATCTTCTTATCTCAGGTTGAAGGAAAATTTAATGCTCTTAACTTGAAAGTCTACCTAACTTTACCACCCATTTTTTCTCATTTTATCGAACTCCTGAAGAATTTTGGTGTAATTTTGTGCTCAATCTTGGTTGATGAAGGAGTCTCATTAATGTTACACCGTAAACATTGTTAGCTTCCCTTCCCTATTTTGTCCAAAGGAAAGTTGCCTTTTACCTGATTTTTCATTAGTAGAATATGCATATCAATCATAACCACGGCTGGAAATGAACCTTTACCCACCTGTCTTGTACACTACTGCTTAAAGATTTTGCCTCTCCGTTAAGCAATACATATTTTATCCCATTTCTACATATCTTATACCACCTTCCTCCACTTCAACAAAATATAATCAGTACTAAGCTAGCTATATACAAATTAAACATTATGTTTCAAATTTGGTTGATCAAAATTACTATAAACACTACACTTAGTCGACCCTTGATTAGTTAGTTGTCTAAAAAAATGGGAAATTTCCTTTTTGGACAAACAGAAACGGGAAATAGCAATACAGAAGAGGAGCAGGCATTAAATTTGAAATCAACTTCCCACCAAGTGGATCGATCTAAGCTTTTAAAGGGGACCCCAGAACGAGGAGCTCCAAGGTACAGTCTCATAATCAAATCATGAATGGGCCCAAAAAATCATAAAGTGGCCGTGGTGTGCTTCTATGAGACCATAACGATACAGTTCATCAACTACAAATGAAGGCATCATATGTTCATATTATTCATAGTATTTCCTAAAAGCAAATATGATAGGAATAATACACAATGATAGGCCTTTTTCTTTATGGTGTATAATGACCAAGAAATGGCTATCTTTCCAAGTGGGTTTACGAGATCATGGTAGTATTACATATGATTGAGAGCTTTCATTTTCTGACCAAAAAGTAAAGAAAAGAAAGCTTCCATTTCAAACCAAAAAAGAAAAAAAATACTAAGATTTGTGCGTGATTTGATTTTGATTGGGGGGTTCTTCCTAAATAAAAAAATACATATGAAATTTTGTAGTTGTAAAATTATTTTGTACTCAGTTGACTTATTTAATTTTTTGTCCTGAAAAATGATTAGAATGGGAGCTTAGAGTTCGATTATGACGAGGCAAGCTACACAGGGGTCCCAAGAGGCAATATCCAGCGTAGTCCAACATTTTTTAAAATTTTTATTTTATATTAGTTTCTGTAATTTTATTTCAATGTGGATTTTGGGTTAGGTCAGATATGCCTGAAGATTGGATTTCATTTTTAGCTAAACTAAGACCCAAACAATTGGAACTGGATCTGGTCAACAAAAAGCCGATGGACCTATCAAGTCTAGAATTAAGACCAAATAAAATTGAGAAAATAATATGGAATTGTTCTGATAAAACAAAACATGGAATTGTGAGCTTAGCACTATAACAATTAAGAACAAATAAATAATATGATGGGGTCATGCACAATCTTACCAGCCGGTGGTCTTGAAAAGAAAAGTAGTATCGAGAAATCTAGAAAAGACAATAATATTATGGGTCTCCTCTTGTACCCAGATAAGAGCTGGCTACAATATAAGGAAAAGTTACTTTCAAGGCACCTCATTTGAGCTTATGTAATAATTTTTTAAGCTCTCAGCTCTTTAAGATGCTGTGCAAGCCCTTTCAATGCCTGCAAAAGCCAAAAAAGTAGAGAAAAAAATGAATTAATTGAGATATTTAAAGTGTAAAGTAATCAACTTTTCCTTATTCACTTTGGGCTAACCATCTTAGTGTCCTCCAGAGCAGCTTCCAATGCTTGAATTTTCTGTGAAACAGAGAATATGCAGCATCAATATTTTGCACAGCAAATCACTAGGTTAGGTAGAACAATATGGAATGATCCATGAATAGAACATACAGCGGTAGTCTCTGCAATTGCAGCTTCCAATGCTTGAATTTTCCTTGCCTCTAGCTTCTCACCAGATTTTCTCTCCTGGCTTTCTAATTCTTCTAGGCTTTTGAGGTTAGCACCCAAGGAACTTTTACTTTGGTCAATTCCCTGCAAATTTAAGAGCAGAAGAGGCAAAAAAGAAGTTGTAACTCAATAAAAGATTAGTTCATTTCCCGCAGTGTGAATGTTGCACACTTGATTAAGAAAATAACTCATGAATGATCAACCATGATACTTTAGTTATTAGTTCTCATCTTTCAGTTCTGAAATTTTTAACCACCAGAAATTGAGACCGTGCGTAAGAGCTGCTTTCATAAACTAAGCAGTCTTGAAAAGTGTTGAAATTGCATTATACGCTCAAGTTTATTGAGCTAGACAGTAAATGAGAAATCAAATTGTTAGTATCAAACAAAAGGTGAGCAAGAATAATACATTGCTCACCATGGGCTCATCTGAAACCACACCATTGATTGCTTCATTACCATTCACCTCTTCAGTTGCCCTAGCTGACTGCAAGGAACACAAAAAAATTAGCCATCCAGTGTACAACTCTTTGCAGGTAAAAATGGAAAACCAAAACAATTAAAGAAATCTCCTGACAGAAAATAACCTGAATCATGTCTATAATATCTGGGTTTTTCCATGGTCCTTTATCACTAAACAAGCAACCTCCATAATCAGAACATGTGCATTTGCCTCCTAGAAAACTTGGCAAGTTACTGTGAGATCAAACAGGGAAAATTAGCTGCATCTAGATTTTATAGAGACATTCATTATTATCACAAAGATACGTAAGACCTGCAAACTAGTAAATGCAGTACATATTTATGCATGTATCAGCATGGACATGTCACCTTGGATCAATAACTTCAACCAGGTTACTTAGGTAGTTGTATCCCAGTACCTGAAATGGAAAAGAAGAGAAATAATAGAAGTATATCTCTTTTTGGAGCAAATAAAGATGATCAAACACGTGAATGATGTTGATAGGAATTTTTTCTTTTTTTTTTTTGCTTACTTGGATCTTTGCTAATGTGCGTGCATCAAGAAAAGCCCTTAGTGCTTTCCATAACATCCTGAACCCAGATCCAGCATTGACTATAAAGAGCTGATTCAGAGTCTGAAAGTTTCAAATTGCCACGTTAAAAAGCTTCTTCCAAGCTATTCACTGTAAAGGGACATCATTGTTCTTTTGTCCTAAATAAGACTTTAGGTAATTTTATTGTGGATGCTTTTCTGATCAAGAAGCTTAATGCCTTCCAAAGTATGATAAAGAAGAGTGCTTTTGAAACAGAGCGAAGAGATGTGTCAAGTTAAAAAGATGGCTATATTTCACACTTTGTTGACCTATTAACTTCAAAAACTTTATGGTGGTAAGTTAGCTAGCTGAAAATATGTGCTCCTGTTACCTCTGGATAGTAGTTGCTGTCAATCTTCTGAATTTCCATGAAGAGACATCTCGCAGGCTTTGAGAAATTGGACATTAAACAGTGACAGAGGCGGTGAGCTTGGGTGCATGTACTGTTCACGCCGGTTTCCTCTCCTTCTTTTTTTTATTTTACATTCATTTCTGCTCTCGGTTTTTGTATTTTGCACGGGTAGAATCGATCGTGCTGATAACGTGTTATAAATAATATGGATTGAAGGAGAAGTTTGGGGGAAGGAAATTCCGGCCAGTCTCGCCGGTGAGGAGCTCGGGATGAATCCCGGTTCATTTTCATTCATCTCTTTCTCTTTCTTCATTACAATATTTATAATAACAATATGTATGTATCTGGTATGTATTTGGTATATATATAATGACATACATACAAGAATTTATATATTATTTTATAACAAAAAGGATTTTAAAATAACAATTCCAAAGCGCGTTGAATGAATAGTAGTCCTTTCATTGTTTATTCGATTCACGAATATCCCTTGTCAGAAAAAAAAAAAACTCTGTATTATCCTAAAAAAAGAATATTGTTCGCCCTCGTCCTGGACTTGGATCCTGTACTTGCCAGCCCAGGACAACAGCGTATGTGACGAGAAACTTATGCGGGCGCTACGACTGCGATATTGCTCTCTGGCCATCCCTACTCCCTAGTCTATAATGCACCTGAAAAGAAATGGGCAATAAATAAAATTATGTCAGGATTTAATTTCTCAAGGTGATCCGAGGAAATTTGGGCCCATCTGTTTAGGTTTAGGCAAACAAGTTTCAATTTTCAAACTTGATTGTATGCAAGTCTTCTACAAATCCACCTTATAAGCATCATACTTTTAGCATTTTACTGGTTCGAGTGGGCCCCACACACAAGCCCGTGGACCCAATGCTGTGAGCGAGCACCTTCATTTTTTCAGCATTTCTGTATTTTTTATTCGTAGGACTTGAACATCCTATACAAAAAAAAAAAAAAACATTACGTTTGCTGATACTTTTTCTTGATACTTAACATTTGCTGATATTAATTCATGGAAGATAAAACTCGGGCTTAATTTAAAAGTTGAAGTTGGCGCACGTGGTCTGCTTAAACAGAAGTGTAGAGCTAAACCCCAATGTCTTGCTCTGGAGATCAAATTGCAGAAGATTATCTTCCATCTGATACCCACCAATGATGATGGATGCTTGTTGCTTCACCCCACCATCCACAAAACCCAAGCACCAAGCAAACCCACCTTTGCTTTTCACTCTCACCATGGAATTGGCCCCAAAGATCCTCCAGTACACATCTTTACTTTGGAAAACAAGGTCAATGGTGGGCACTGCCGGCCCCACACGGGTACTTGCCATACCTCTCTCATCGTAACAAAGCCTGAATGGTTTAACAGGCTTAGTTAACGAAGTGAGGTTCATGGCAGATGCTTCCTTGGCAAACGCATCAGTGAAATCCTTGTAAATAGAACTCTGCATTGAAGTGTAAGAAACAACAGTGCTGAGCTTGGTTCCCCCGGATCCACTAGAAGCATCAATGACCAGCAATGATTGATTCAAAGGCACAGCCTTGTCGTTGATCTTTATCGAAGTCAACCCAACAAAATACTCCGATGGTTGACCATTGGCTAAGACCGATGACCTTGTCCACGCTGGATTTTTGAAGATGGGAGTGTATGGGAGCGATTTGGAGATGTCGATACCAGGCAAGAAGTTATAGGGTCCTCTTGAACCAATAAAGCCTACGCCTTTGCCCTTACGTGCACCGGACAAGCAAAGCGCAAAACAGCTAGGCAAAGAGAAGGCAGCGGTGAGTTCCCCCTGGAGGGACAAGTCAAACCATCCTAATGCGGCGGCGCCCACCACCCCTTTGGGCAGACCACGAAGGAAAAGGTCGTGTTGAAAGACAGGAGAGCAAGAGAAAGTGTGGTTTCTGAGGATAGTTAATGGGCCCTGGGTTGAACCATTTGTGATGGGTAAGGCAAGAACGTCGCTGAGAGCACTTCCAAAGCCTAGCTGATGGGTTAATGGATTGTGCAGGAAGAATTCGCAGGTGTTGTTGTCGCAGGCAGGGCTAGGGAGGGTGATGTTTTGGCAGTAGTAGGTGCAGGCGTAAAGGCTTGAGCAAAAACCTTGTGAGCCGCAGTAGTAGTGTTGGTAAGTTGTGGAGTTGTAGTTTTTGAGGCAGTCCATCCAGGTAAATGAGGCTTCAAGGTCGAGGAGTAAGTTGGTGGGCTGGAGAGGGGTTTTGGTGTCAACGGTGGTGATGTAGTGATGGGTGGTGTGGTCTTTTTGGATGGGTAAGAGGAATGTTCCATGGATAGGAAGGGCCAAGGTGCTAACGAAAGAGAAGAAGAGGAGTACTGGAAGAGACATTTTTCTGAGTTCTTGGCTAATAGAAGTGGCAGGGTGTGTGACCTGGGAAGTGATGAAATTTTCTGAATACGGTTGTGGATGGGAGTGACCCAACAAGGATTTTTATAGGAAAGAAAAAAGATACTAGTATTTCACACGATTTGGTGATCAATAGTCCTGGCCTCTGGATTATCAAATTGGCAGTGGATAGACACTAGAATTTCAAATATTCCTTTCTTACTGCGTTTCTTGTGAGTTTCACTTTGATTCAGGCTATATATCTGATCTACTTCTTAATAGTTTCTCGTATTTAATTTATTACTAAGCGTACAGCTGGGAACCGTCTCATGAGATGGAGAACGCATTTCTTTATTTTTTATGATCTTGTTTTCAGCTATCCAGATCTGCAGAATGATCTGGTAGCATTGACTATCAACTCTAATTGAAGAAAACCAAAAACTAAATAGTCAAGTGGCGAGGGAAAACCTTCACTAGTTACTATCGAGGGAAAACCTTCACTGGCTAAAACCTGACTTAGTTATTGAGCGACTCTTGGGTTCAGCAAGACTTACATGATGGCAAGTGAAACACTAATGCAGGTTCATCAAATGAATCCATTGCCATTGACAGTCAAACAAGTGCAATAATTAATGATAAATGTACGCAAGGTTTAATCTGCAGCAAACAACCGATTATTGGCCTAGTAATTGTAAACAAGACAGAGCCAACGCAAATCTCCTGGAAATCCCAAGCCTTCTTTGGAAGGAAAAAATGTGCCTGGACGACGGGTGAGCAGAAACTGCAGCGATATTGCTATCAGCCTATCACTTGCCCTTTATAAGCCATATTGGGCCAAAGACAAAATATGTCAAGATTAAAGTTTGGAGGTGATCCGCATAAGTTTTGGCCTGTGTGTTCCGGTCGAATAAGTTCCAGAGTTGATTAAACTCTGGTCTCAACTCTCAATCGAACATTAAACCTTATCCTTTAAGCATTGAATCGTTCGAGTGGGCCTTACACACAAGCCCGTGGACCCATTCTGTGATCTGCAACTTCACTTGCGAGTCGCCACGAGGCCACGATGTTACTAACCCTTTTCAATTAAATGATTTTGACGTTTTCTTACCAAACAATTAAGGCCCTGTTTGGAAACTTGTTCTGGGAGCAAGTTTTCTGTTTTTATTGTTTTTTAAATCTCCAGAACTTGTTTGGATGTAAAAAAACAATCAAAACAACTTGCAAAAGTTGTTCCGTCAGAACCCAAAACAGGGAACAAAAAAAAGTTGTTTTGTCTATTCTATCAAAACACACGGTGGCAAAATTGTAAATAAATAGAACTATGAATTTTATTAATGGCAATCTTGTAAATAGGGGAATATTTACAAAGTTCAATTTATCTTCTTCTCCCTTCGATCGTGTGTGGCCATAAACCTGTCGATATCATTTCTTCTTCTTTATCCCTTTCTTTCTTTCTTCTTTATCCTGTCTCACTCACTTCTTTATCCTTTACTCACTCTCTTCTTTATCCTCACTATTTTAACTCACTATTTGCAAGTTACACTTACCTAAAACTACAAGCATCATCACTGAGAAGTTATATTGTGTGTTTCTACCATTGCACAGGTAATTTTTTATATACTCAAAGAAAATCCTATGCTACCAATTAGTAACTTATCATAGTCTAACATGTCAATTAAGTTGGGGCTTTTAATCTTTTGTAAGTATAGTCTTGATTTATGGATTTTTTACAATTAATAATGCTATATTGGTGATGATGGGTTTTTGTAGAAACTGGGTTCTTGCTTGAACGTGGCTTTTGTGGGAACTGGATTTTTGTTCTGGCTTGTGTTCTAACTTGTTTCTTGTTCTAACTTGTTTCAGTAGCAATTAGTTTGATATATATTAATGGTTGGATGTCTTTGACCAAAAATTGCCAAATTTAGCTAATTAAAAAACTAATCCTACTTATTTACTATGAAAGTAAATTAGACACCAAAATTTCAGGTGACACATGTTGTTTGTGAAGATGGGTTAGTGAAGGAAGTAGCCTTATTTTATTCATCTCTGTTTTTGTCCCATTTTTTCCTAAATTAAGAGAAAAAATTTAGTGCAGAGGTACTAGTTTTGATATAACATACATGGTTGCTCTTAATTTTTGCATCTGCCTTGTTCACAGTTTAAGTATCACATGGATTTTTAATTGCCTACTTGCTATTCCAGGTTTTTTTAGCACGTGATATTCAGCTTGAGAAGACAAGCAAAGTTACAAATATCCACTATATCAAGGTACCAGTGTATTTTTTCTTCAATTCTAGGGATTGCAAGTTTTCTATTATGACTTGAGTATGCGTGGAATATGGTTATCAAAGTTAACTTTCAAGTTTTGGACATGGATACTTGTTTATCGTTAGTCATGCGTTCATCTTGCTCCATTTGTTTACTATTTGGATTGGAATTTAGAATTGAAACTGAGGCTTGTACAATATTTCTTTCTTGCTCTATTTATAGATAGTATTCTTTTAGAATATTATTGATATATAGTATTTGATTTAACATTTATAAGACACCTTAAAAGTGAATGAGCAAAACTAAATGTGCCAAATGTTGTTATTAGCTCACCAACTGTTAAAGGACAAACTAATAAATTGCCAAATATTTTTTCTCATTTGCCGAATTGTTAAAGTGATTTGAGTAATTGAATCAATGACAAGTGTTCATTTTCTAGTTACAACAACGATCATGTGTGCTTCTATGTTTTTTATTCTTTGTTTTCGGATGAATGTATATAGTAGATGGCCACGGAACTTCAAGAAGATGCTGTTTGGGGAGCTGTTGTGGATAAATTGTACATAGATATTTTAGTTGATCGTGTAAATAAAGGAGATATGAATGGTGGACAATTCAGTACTAAGGTTTGGCAAGAAATTCTAGAGGAATTAAACATGAGGAGTGGCCGTAATTATACCAAAAAACAAGTGAAGCAAAAATATAACAGGTTGCGGGCCAAGCATCGAATTTTCTCTAATCTTCTTCAAACTACTGGGTTTGGATGGGATCCAGTAACTAACACGGTGACTGCTGAAGATTCTGTGTGGCGCGAATACATCCAGGTACATAATTTTTTTTACTACCAACCATTATGTTATTTTTTTCCAAGGCAAATTACATGTATTAAATTAAAAAAAAATTGCAGAGAGTCAAAGACGCATCACAATTTCGCAGGAAAGGGTGTGACCATTATGAGCTTCTCGGTGTTATTTTTAATAGAAGCACAGCCACTGGAAATCTTCATCATGCCTCTGCTAATGAACCTCCAAATTCAGATGAAGAAAGAAGACTTGATGAGGAATATGTTAATACTGGAGTGCATGTCAATCTTGAAGATGATAATGATGATGACGGTGAAGACCCTGTGCCCATCCATACAACTGAGAGAGTCACTCGCAGTGGAAAAAGAACAATCATTGTGCCGGAACAGAAACCAAAGAAAAAAGACTCTAGGATGAGTCAGTTGAATGAAGCTATAAAAGCTTATGTTGAGACTTCCAAAATAAAACAAATGGAGTCACTTGCTAGAGTTGAGCGATACAAGTCTCAGACAGCTACTAGTTCTAATTCTAGTCCAGCAGTTGATTTTTCTATGACCAAATGCATTCAGAAATTGGAAGCCATGGATGATATCAGTGAAGAATCATTTGTCAAAGCTGTAGGAGAATTTAAGAATCAGGATGCGAGAGAGGCCTTCATCGCGATGAGTGATAAAAACAAGAAGCTATGGCTTAAAAGCCTTGTCTAGTGTTTGCAGCCTTAGTTTTGAATGTCAAATATTGTGCTTTTAAAGTTGCATTATGTTTCAGTTTGTTGTTGTTGCTAGATATTTTTAAGTTGCATTATTATGTATTTTATGTTGATGTTAGATGGTATCGAATTTCGTACTTGTGGACAGTACTTTTAGTAGTAGAATGTGTTGAACTTCGTGTTGCTTGAAATGAAGCTATTGTTGTTGGAAAATATAGTAGAACTTTTAGAATATATATGAATGTTTATTAAGTTGGCTATTTGTTTGTATTACCGCAGGGAACAATATGGACGGTGCATCTCCAGCTAGTATGTCAGATGGTTCTTCATCGAATCACTCCTCTGATGATAATTTTGATGATATTCTTTTCCTATCTCTGCTAGACGAATACGAGAAAATTATACGTGAGAAGAATCGGATACGGACCTCTACATTAACAGGTCATCAGTTTGTTAATGAATTATTAGAAGGATCAAGTCAAGTTTGTTATGAATTATTCCGTATGGAAAAGGCGTGCTTTATCTCACTGTGTACTGATCTCAGAAGAAAAGAGTATCTAAATGATTCAAGAGGTGTCTGCTTAGAAGAGAAGGTTGCAATGACATTATTTATTCTGGGACATAATATTCGTCACAGAGTTGTGGCGGATCGATTTCAGCATTCTACCGAAACTGTCCAACGCCATTTTAAGCAGACTATAAAAGCATTGTGCAAGCTTGGCCGGGAGATTATCAAACAAGATTCAACGGAATTACCAGATCACATTGTCAATAATCCGATGTACTATCCGTGGTTTCAGGTAATGTTAAAAATATTATTATTGTAGAAATCACCAAAAAAATAAATATAATTTAATTATAATAACATATTATTTTTCTAATTGATTAACTCTTTTTTTAGAATTGTCTCGGTGCAATTGATGGTACACATATAAGTGCATGGGCTCCTGCGGAGAAACAAGTTTCTTGTAGGGGAAGGAAAAGTATTGTCACACAAAATATTAT
Source organism: Turnera subulata (assembly GCA_028386065.3). NCBI lineage: Eukaryota > Viridiplantae > Streptophyta > Magnoliopsida > Malpighiales > Passifloraceae > Turnera > Turnera subulata. The sequence continues at coordinate 17,927 of JAKUCV010004604.1, forward strand.
GTGTGCTTGTGATTTTAATATGATGTTCACCTATGTACTATCGGGATGGGAAGGTAGTGCTAATGACTCAAGAATATTTTTAGATGCACTTCATTGGAGAGATTCACAATTTCCATGGCCACAAGAAGGTAATAATTCTAATTTTTTTTGAAAATTTTTTATTTAATTTTTTTGTTTTTTTCATTCATTATTATTATTTTTATAATTTCTAATTAAATAATTTTTTTGTTACAGGCCAGTATTATCTTGTTGATTCTGGATATCCTTGTATGGCAGGATTTCTTCCCCCTTTTAAAGGTCAACGGTATCATTCACAAGAATTTAATAGCAGCAGACGACAACCCCGAAGTCGCGAAGAACTTTTTAACTACAGACATTCGTCATTGAGGATGGTAATCGAACGATGCTTTGGGGTCCTAAAAGCACGTTTCCCAATTTTAAAATTAATGCCAAATTATAAACCTACTAAACAACGTCTTATCGTAATTGCATGTTGTACAATTCATAATTATGTTCGTAAATGGACGCAATGTGATAAATTATTTGTAGAATGGGAAAGTATAAGCCCATTAGAGATGGAAACTACATCTAGAAGCTCAGATGAAGGAACGTCAAATGCTTCAAGTTCTCGACAGGAAGAGTTAGGCGAGCAAGGAGCAGCAGCAATGGCAGAATATCGTAATCATGTTGCAAATTTAATGTGGGCTAATCGATGATGTAAACTAATTTTATTGTAATTGTTATGATGCTACTGTAATATATAGAGAACATTATGTGAAAATTGTAATAATAAATAAAATTATGTGATATTAAATAATGTATATAATGTGTAAAAATATTTTGACTATACAACATAATTTATTAATATAAATATTGAATAATTTTTTTGTTATAATTGCATTATTAATAGATTATGTTATTGTGATTTTGTTGTAAAATTCTCATATATAAACGAGATTTTGTATTAAATTAATTTATTAATCTAATAAGTTCTTAATTTTTATTCTAAATTTTTGAAATCAGGAACAGTTTTTAAATTTATTTCTGCCAAACAAATTCTCTATTCTTAGTTCTTTAAGAACTGTTTTGAATACAAGGTATCCAAACGGATTTTTAATTCTCAGAACAGTTCTCTGTTCTCAATCTTCAGAACNTCCCTGCCAGAGTAGCATCTTTGAATATATGCCAGAATAGCCATAATCTTTGACGCGATAATTTGCGTACTAATAATGCTAACCCAACAATCTAGTTCCATTCTTACTTGTAAGCTTTTTTTATCAGATTTTTCTTGTAAGCTGACTCATGTAATCAGAGAACACGTCTTAAAAGTTTAGTACGTAATTTGGCAATTTTTTTTTCCAGTCTTTTGCATTCAAAGAGAGTTATCTAGTTATCTCTTCAATTAAATGTCTTCATCAAACAGATAACAACGTCGAATTAGAGAAAACACTAAGTTTTCTCTAATGGGGGACCCATCTGCTCCCGTCAACAGTAGCTCATGGCGTGAACATTTCGTTAATTAACGGATTAAGATAATGATCTTTTACGATTTGGTCAGAGTCAGGACCAGAAATGTTAGAAAAAACCACATTCTGGATATGATGAGTTGCCGTGCTAAGTGCTTACGGCTCCCTCTTTCTAGCTTGCTTTTTCTTGTTGTCCTGTCCCCACCCGGACCATTCGAGCAAGTATAAGTAGAAGGCCAAACTGAACTTGTTACACAATTTACAGAGCAACAATGGCCTCTTCATCAATTCACTTCACTATCTTCTATTCACTACTTCTCCTTTGCTGCTTCTCCCCATCTATTGCTCAACAATCTTTTCGACCCAAGGCCCTGGTGGTGCCAGTTACAAAAGATGCATCCACCTCACAATACGTCACCAAGATCAAACAGAGGACCCCTGCTGTGAGTATCAACCTTGTTGTTGATCTTGGTGGCCAGTTCTTGTGGGTAGATTGTGACCAAAATTACGTGTCCTCCACATACCGTCCTGCACGCTGTGGCTCTGCCTTGTGCTCATTGGCTAGAGCATCTGGCTGTGGGGATTGCTTCTCGGGGCCTAGGCCAGGTTGCAACAACAACACTTGCGGTGTTTCCCCTGGTAACACCGTCACCCGCACCGCCACAGGCGGCGAGCTTGCCACCGATGTTGTGTCGGTGAATTCAACAAATGGGTCGAACCCAGGTAGGGAAGTGTCGGTGCCAAGGTTCCTGTTCTCTTGTGCACCAACCTTTCTTCTACAGGGTCTGGCTAGTGGTGTGGTGGGTATGGCTGGACTTGGCAGGACAAGAATTGCCTTCCCTTCACAGTTTGCTTCTGCTTTCAGCTTCAACAGAAAATTTGCTGTTTGTCTTGCATCATCAGGGACTGGAGTTATATTCTTTGGAAATGGCCCTTATAACTTCCTCCATAATGTTCAATACACTTCTCAATCACTAGCCAAGACACCCCTCTTTATCAACCCAGTAAGCACTGCCCCAGCTTTCACCCAAGGGGAGCCATCAGCTGAGTATTTCATTGGTGTTTCCTCAATCAAGATTGACGAGAAAGTTGTTCCGTTGAATTCCACGTTGTTGTCAATTGACAGGAATGGAGATGGTGGCACAAAAATTAGCACAGTCAATCCTTACACCGTCCTGGAGTCTTCTATTTTCAAGGCTGTAACAGAGGCATTCATTAGTGAGGCAGCAGCTATGAATATTACAAGGGTGGCTTCTGTGGCACCGTTTGATGTTTGCTTTAGCAGAGACAACGTGGTTAGCACTCGTTTGGGTTACAGGGTGCCTACCATCTCCCTTGTGTTGCAGAATGAGAACGTGGTTTGGAGCATATTTGGTGCAAATTCAATCGTTCAAGTTAGCGATGATGTGTTGTGCCTTGGGTTTGTTAATGGCGGCTCAAATCCAACGACTTCAATTGTGATTGGTGGCTACCAATTGGAGAATAATCTCTTGGAGTTTGATTTGGCCTCGTCAAGACTTGGTTTTAGTTCTCTTCTATTTGGCAGGCAAACCACATGCGCCAACTTTAACTTCACTTCCGTTGCTTGAGGAAGTTGATGAGTAAACTTGGATGAAAATAAAACTACTAGCATGTTATATTTGTTGCATGATAATGCACAAATGTAAACTTAGGGAGTGACTTCTTGGTTTTATGAATAAGTGGCCAGTCACTTAAACTTGGCCCTCGGAATATCTGTATTGTATATCATTTCTTTTTATTGCCATTGATATATAGTTTATAGGAGCAAGATCCCAAACTGAGAATTCTTCTTTATTTGCAGAGCTACAATATGAACTACCAAACTAAACAAATAAACAATCTCATGATTAGCAAATATTTCTTTACCCGTCTTACTGTAGCTAGTACTGTTTTAACCCAAAACTCTTGAGTTTTGAATTGATCCTATTAGGCGAATCAGTCAGTAGTAGGTTCTTGCTCTGACTCCACGGTGGAAGATTTGTACGATGATCAGGGTAAAAATGCTACCAAGCAATGCAACTGAAAGTTTTCAAATAATATGCTGACATATGTCGCCGATGGTCGGCTGGTAGCCGGAAGTATCAAAGTCTATACATTTAGGGCAGTACGAGGATCAAAATTCATCAAAATTTAGTATAGTGCTGACATCATTTCAAATTGGAGGCCAGTACGGGGACCAAAAATCTACTTATTCCTGTAAAAATTCTACCAAGCAATGAAACAATATGTAACTGAAAGTTTTCAAAAATGAAAATATACATATTGGAAACAAAAAGAGAATAGAATAGAAAAAAAAAAATTCAGAACAAAACTAATGACGGTATCCCGTCGATGTTTCTAACTTTCATCCGTGGTTAGATACTTATTGCTTTTTTTTTTTTTGGTTTTCCATTGGTATCCCGAGCCAGTCCACCTTTAAGGACGTCAAAGGTACCAGACTAAATCCAGCTCGACTCGGGTGGCGCACCTAGGTAATGGTGGGTGAGTCTCCAAATGAGATTTTCTGCGTATACGAGAATTCGAACCGGAAACCTCGCTTAAGCGGAACAAGTCGCTTACCACTTGAACCAACCTTAAGTATGTTAGACACACTTTAGATATTAGTTACCATAAGCTTTTCACTGCAGAACTCTATAAAAATAACCTGACCCTATGTTATTCTTGATTCCTAAACTTAATATAGGCTTCCAGCCTCATGACAAAAAAAAAAAAACTTTCATCGTTTGACTAAATTCACAGAAGTCAAAGCTAAAAAAGTTAGAGCAGGCTTGAGTTTGGACTTTAGATGGCTTGCTTCCTAGCACTTACTAGAAGTGCAAACCCGTCTCAGGCTATTAGCTGTAAAACGGGTGTCACTCGTCAATGTATGGTGGCCTCCTTCTTTTGGGTTTGGCCGTTTTTTTTTCAAAATTTTGGGCCTTGAATTGGTCGTACTATCTTTAGTCATATACCCAATCCGCGGTTGTTGAGTTCTTGAGTAATTTTTTTCTCCTGAAGTAGAGTGGTTTAACTCATTTAAGAATGAATTCGAAATTAAAAAATGAAACAACATTAGACCATATGTTCTTAAAACATTATATCATGTATAATATGATTAAATAAGCTCATACTTATTTATGTCTTAATAACATGTTTCAAACCTAACACTCTGCTTTGCTTGTTTTAAGTTAATCATATATGCATAATAAAGAAATATGCAAGCTTCAAAGTAAATCTCAATAATTTTAAATTTAATTGTAGTTCTGCTCAAAGAAATTAATTATAAAATTTTAAATAAAGCAATAAATTCATCGCCATGGCTTATCGAGTAGATGCACCATGAAAATAAACCTAACCAAGGCTTTTGATTCTATTGATTGGGATTTCCTGTTTACTGTCCTTACTGCTATGAGATTTCCAGAGAAGTTTGTTAATTGGATCAGGGTGTGTATCGCAACTGCAATGTTCACTGTCTCTGTGAATGGCTCTCTTTGTGGTTTTTTTGGTGGAGGTAAAGGAATGAGACAGGGGGATCCCCTCTCCCCCTATCTCTTTGTTATATCCATAGAAGTTTTATCTTGTATGCTAAATAAGGCTGCGGCAGACTCCACACTTCCATTTCATCCCAAATGCTCGCGTATTCCTATCTCTCATCTGTGTTTCGCAAATGATTTAATGATATTCTCGGATGGAAGCTTGCAGGCTGCACATACTCTTACTCGGCTTTTAAGAGATTTCTATCACATCTCTGGTTTGCAATTTAATCCTATGAAGGGTGTTTCTGATGAGCAGGTGACCTCCTTTCTTAGCACCAGTGGGTTCACTCAAGGTTCTTTACCTGTTAGATACCTTGGAGTCCCTTTAATATCCGGAAAGTTATCTTTTCACCACTGCAGGCCTTTAATTGACAAAATATTGGCCAGAATTCATTCCTGGAATGCAAAGTTCTTGACATTTGTTGGCCGACTACAACTTGTACTTTTTGTGCTATTCAGCATCCAAAATTATTGGGCTAATGTATTCATCTTGCCCTCGAAAGTGCTCACACATATAGAACAGAAGTGTTCTGCATTCCTTTGGTCTTCTTATGCAGGGAATGCGCGTAAAGCCAAAGTATCCTGGGCTGATCTCTCACTCCCAAAGCAAGAAGGGGGATTAGGTATTAAAAAGCTCAAAGAATGGAATGTTGTCTGCATCTCCAGAAACATTTGGCATTTGTTACTCAAGGCTGGCTCTCTTTGGGTAGCCTGGATTCATACTTATATTCTTAAAAAGAGAAGTTTATGGAGTTTGCATGTGCCGCTTGACTGTACATGAAGTCTCCGGAAAATCCTTAAACTCCAGCAACTTTTCTCCTCTGCTAACTCATGCTATTGGTAATGGTGCTAATACTTATGTATGGTAGGATAACTGGCACCCACGAGGAAATTTACAATCTTTGGTTACTGCCCCACTGCTATTAGGATCCAAAATTCCTTTACATGCACCTGTTAGCACTTTAATTGTTGATGGAACCTGGGCTTGGCCTTCATCTCGGCATCCTCTAGCAATTCAGCTCCAGGTAGAGGCGACTTCCACACTTTTCCCTTCTCCATCTCCAGACCAAATTCAGTGGACTTTAACTACCTCTGGTCGATTCTCTGTTGCTAGTGCTTGGGACTCAATTGGACACAAAAAAGCTCGAGTACCTTGGTTCAAGCTTTTATGGTATTCACACTTCATTCCCAAGCACAGTTTTATTGGCTGGCTTGCCATCCTAAATTGCCTTAGTACTCGTGACAGATTGAGGGCATGGGGATTACTTCTGATTCCTTATGTCTCCTTTGCTCTCAAGTAGTGGAATCCCGGGATCACTTGTTTTTTGAATGCTCTTTCTCCGCTGAGATCTGGTCTAATCTTCTATCTTCCTGCTTCATTGCAAAACCTATTGGAAATTGGAATGTGGAGTTCTCTTGGGCTGTCTCTCATCTGCAGAAAAAGAGTATACGAACTATGGTTTTAAGGCTTGCTTGGAATGCCTGCATTTATCACCTATGGAAGGAGCGTAACAGGCGTTTCTTTTCAAACTGTTATCGCACCCCAACAGCAATTCTTGCAGACATTAGTTATGAGCTGCGGTTGAAGCTCTACAATATTCAACCCCTAAAGTGTCCCAATGTTTCTGCTGATGTTAAAACCCTTTGTACTTTTGAGGGGATTCGTTTTCTTTCTAAAATGTCACACCCCTCAGCTTTGCTCAAGCTGAACTGTTATTACCTATTGTTTAGCAGCTTGTTTGCTACATGTATTCACTAGAGTTTTTCTCTAGTTTGGTTATATCAATGAAATTGACTTTGATTCTAAAAAAAAAAAATTTAGCTCTCAAACAGTTGTTGTTAATGCACAGCAGATTTCTGTATCAGCAGAGTTCACAATCAGCAAAGGTAGCTGCCCATCAGTAATCCAGCAAAGACCGCCTCGGTACACATGCAAAGCAATATCAACTTGGAATCAACATTTTCTAGTCGGCAACTAGCCATAAAATCTGGCATAACATATTTAGCATTCACGAAGATAACTTTCCAAGTGATATCTATTTAAACTAGCAAAGAGAAGCGAATGCCTTCTGAAGAAGAATTTTTTTCTTCTCTTGTGGATTCGATTCTGGCACAAATGTTCACCGAATTTTGGTGCAAGAAGAATTGATCGGTGAATAGCGAAGTCTATCACCAAAACCTCCATTAATTAATAGAATAAGTTTTTCTTTTGGTCAGAGACACAAGGGTTAGAAAGAAAAGTCGCATCCTTTTCTAAGACTAAAGATTTTAAAATTGTTGTACTGTACGAAAACGAAGGCTATAGCTGCCTCATTTGACAATTGCATTAATCATTTATTTATTTGTTGACTTCTCCCGCATCTGCCTGGCCCCGCTTTAAACAAGCTCTCGTCCTTGGAAGTTGGAACAAGGAGATGCAAGAGTATAAATAGGAGGCATCTGGCCATTGTCTCTCCACCAACCATCTTTTCTTACATCTTCACCTAAGAACTGGTTTCATCTCACGATTTGTAACAATAGCCTCATCACTGAGTAATTACTTACTCTTTGCTGTTTGTCTCCTCTGCCTTTCCTCTTCTATTATTGCTCAACAATCTTTCCGCCCAAAGGCACTAATCATTCCAGTGTCCAAGGATGCAGCCACCCGCCAATATATCACCCAAATCAAGCAAAGGACCCCTAAAAAACCCATCAACCTCGTCGTTGATCTTGGAGGCCAAGTCCCCTTTGGGTTGACTGCGACCAATACGTGTCATCAACCTACAAACCAGTTAGGTGTGGATCAGCCGCGTGCTCATTGGCTAGGTCTGGTGGCTGCTCCGATTGCAACGAAGCACCTAAGCCATACTGCAACAGAAACACCTGTGCTGTCTCACCCGACAACACTGTCACTGGAATTACCACAAGTGGTGAAGTTGCCACAGATGTTGTCTCTGTTAACTCTACCAATGGTTCCAACCCCGGTCGGGAAGTAACCGTGCCAAGTTTCGCCTTCGCCTGTGGAAGAACCTTTCTACTTGAAGGTTTGGCTAATGGTGTGGTGGGTATGGCTGGACTTGGCAAGGCTAGAACTGCATTGCCATCGCAATTTGTGTCCGCCTTCAGCTTCCCCAGAAAGTTTGCGGTCTGCTTGTCCTCTTTAAAGGATGTTGTTTTCTTTGGTGATGGGCCTTACAAGCTCCTACCCGACGTTCAATTCACATCTCAATCACTCACCCAGACTCCACTCCTTACCAACCCTGTAAGCACTGCTTCAGCTTACAGTAATGGCGACCCTTCTTATGAGTACTTCATCGGTGTTTCCTCCATTTTGATCGACGAGAAACCTGTCTCGTTGAATTTGACATTGCTGTCCATCGATAATGAAGGCAAAGGCGGAACCAAGATCAGCACAGTGGATCCTTACACTTTACTGGAGTCCTCCATCTTCAAGGCTATCACCGAGGCATTTATCAAGAAGGCTGCAGCCAGGAACATCACTAGGGTGGCGGGTGTTGCACCATTTGATGTGTGCTTTAGCAGAGACAATGTGGCCAGAACTCGCTTGGGGGCAGGTATGCCTACCATTTTCCTTGTTCTGCATAACAAGAATGTGGTATGGAGGATATTTGGGGCTAACTCAATGGTGCAAGTTAGCGATGATGTGCTGTGTCTTGGGTTTGTTGATGGAGGTTCCACTCCTGCAACTTCAATCGTCATTGGAGGGCACCAGTTAGAGGATAATCTCTTGCAGTTTGATTTGGCCTCATCAAGACTAGGCTTTAGCTCTCTTCTCTATGGCAGCCAGACCACATGCGCCAACTTTAACTTCACTTCAGTTGCCTAAAAGTGATGTTACTTGTGCGTGGGTTTGGTATGCATTCTCTATATTGTGGGAATGAATAGCATATTTTTTTCCTTTTTTTACCCAAAACATATTTTGAATAGCATATTTTTTTTTTCATTCTTGGGCTCGCCGAATAATAAATAAGTGGCATGGTTAATCCCTGATGTTGGCTCCAAAGAATTTTTATTTTGTATTACTTTTCCTGTTATCACTAATATAGTTGATGTTTGTAATACAGTATTGAAGGAATAAAATACAAGCCTTTTCTATTTTCTAAATGTCACGCCCCCGCCTGAGCATGACCGGCCAGGCACCATGTGCACTCACATCGAGCCACGAGGCACCCCAAGGCCTATACTCGAACACATAGAAGCTAGTCACCTTTGCCTAGCGGGTTACTAACCAAAACACGAGCGCAGCGTAAACGGAAGCAAAACAAATATATACAAAGGCAACAAAAGATACTAGTTGTATCAAAACTCAATATCCACTAATGTTATAAAATTCTTGCTACAAGGGGCACTACCACTTATAATCCAAGTTATAAGCTCTTTAGCAAATTATTACAGTTTAATAGCCAATTAAATGACCATCCCGGGTATATCCATCGACCTACTGCCCGTACACTCATTCTCACATCTGCAAGACAAAGGGAGAAGGGGGGTGAGTATAAAACTCAGTAAGCAAATGTGCACACAAGCAATAACCACCCAAAGCATGCAATGCATAGCAAACGTGCCACCAGCCAGCAAGGTAACCAGTCCTCCGTGATCAGGCCCACGGGTAAGCCAAGTGATGTACTCCGGGCCTACTTGCATGTCTTGGAAGCCCTGCACACATGCACAACCGAATCCCACAGCCCCACGTATGAGGCATAACCGAATAGCCAACAATGTGTATATGGCTTGCTACCGAGGCACACACAGCGCCCCTCGTAGCACCACCCTTTGGCCAAGCGGATCCCACACTGCAATGACCCAACCTGACAATAATAGCAAGCGGGAATAATCCTCCGTAAGGTTCCACAACCTGTCATGTGGCGCACATCTCAAGTGCCCACCAACCTCACGGTACGTACAAGCCCCGCTTGCACTACCCACATGATCCATTGGCCAACGATCTCCATGAATACAATGATGCAAATGCAAATGATGCACAGCCCCTTGGGCAAAACCAGCAAGCCAACCATAAGTCAATAATCAATAACACATGCACCAGAGGTGCTAATAGCAAGCCAACCAAGCAATTGGGCCATCTGCCTAGCAAGCACACAATAGCAACTATCACAAGTACGCATCACATACATACCTAGCATTTTAGCACAACCATACCAATCACTTCTTCCCTTCAGAGCCCTTGGGCATCCTGGGATCATAAACCCCTGCTACAAACATATAAATCAGCATCATAATCCAATCACAGCAAGCATATCATGTAAACCACAATTAAACTACACAATACTTGTCTCTCCCCAATTCGGGCAGAAGCTACCCTGCACACAACAGTGACTTCAACCAGAAATACAGAACCCTTAAAGGCTGAAACAGCTTTGGGTCTTAACATAAGAGTTGTAGCCACGCTTTGTATCTTTCCATAGCCACCAAGAACACCAAATTACAAGCTGTATAACTCCAGTTATGGCTCCTGCATCAACTCGGGGTCAAGCAGCTAGACTGCTGCAAACCAGTCCATTTTGAGAGAGCATAACTCACTCCGTTCAGCTTCAAAATCCACCAAACCGATGCCATATGAGAGTTAGGAATGTTAGCTAACCATAGGTCTTGGTTTCACTCAATTCCAACCAGTGGTTTGGCCGGAATTCTCATTTTAGTGTTTAAAGGTCATTCTGCCCGAGAGCAGAACCACCCAAGCCTCACCTCTCCTCACCTCTTCTTTTCCTCTCTTTCTCCACTCTCTTTTCTCTCCAGCCCTTAACCACGAAATTGGCAGAGATAAGAGTGAGGGAGAGGTGCTTACTTCACCTCTTAAGACTTGCCCAAGTAGGTGAGTCATCAGCCTACTTGCCACCTCTTCCTCTTTAGGTGCCACATGCACCAAAATGCCACCTCATGCTTATCCATGGCCAATTAGCCCGTGCCACACAAGCTGCTAGCTTGTACATCTAAAGCCTCCAGCACCTTATTCCCAAGCCACATGCCTCATTCTGATTGGTCGGTTTGGCCAATCATGAATTTACACATCATCGGGTCCGATTGTGCACCAACGGCCACCCTGGTGCCTCCGTTGTGCACCATTTGTGCAAACCCGAGCCAACGGGTATCTCATTTGGGCAATTGTGCCTCCAATGCACCAATTTCACCTAATTAATATATTTCTAACATAATCCAACACTTTATCGACTGATTAATAAAGTCGAGCACTCGGTATCCCTTAAATAGGTCAACCGTGCCATCGGGTCACCACGAACCCATTTGTGCACATTAGGCTTGTCCTTTATCCACTACTAGCACGTGTTACCGATCTAAATTCCATAGTATCATGTACACATGAAATGTGAGCATCATGCACAAGATACCGAATACACGATCCAACTAACAAGAATGTCCTCGAAAGACAAGTAACACCCAGCTCTCATCAAATAAGTATCCCCCTAGGACCTAGGTGTATCCGGGGTTTCACATCATCCCCTCCTTCAAGAATTTCGTCCGCAAAATTCAGAAGTTTCTCTATCCTTACAGAAAATGTCAACCCGTTTATGTAACTCACAATCATCTTCCCGATTATGCTCATATACTATTCTATTATTCCTCATTACTTCCAATGTATCTCAATTGTACTGCTCAGCTCTTAACTTATTCAAATGTATCTCTTATCCATTGCCTCGAAATTCATTCTCGAGTTCAACCTTAACTCCTTAATGTCTCTAAAGCTTGATACTTACAATGTACAATCCGAACTTATGATCATATCTCACAAACCCGTTTCACATACCTTGACGACTTAATCGGAATCTTATAAATTCTAGTGCTATTGACTATTTATCACTCCTTTCCACAGTACAAATAGATAGGCTAAACAATACTTGCATATTTCTTTCAAAATATTACGAAAACATAATAAATTGTGGCCACATAGTAAAAGCAAGTAAAATTGTGCAATGTACTGTTAGCCTTCCAAATGTAACCATATGAGTTCCCACTATAACTCTTTAACATGATACATAGCTCACTAAGCTATCTTAACCCATATGTTCATTTTCTCATCACTAAAACCTATTATCTCTTGTTCACCCTATAGTGGTGCACTACCCCCATATAATTGTGTCAATTGGCACTCAAGGCCAATTATCCCCAACCGAACCTCAAAATGCACCACTCGCACAAAAGTGCGTGTTCTCGGATAGTAATCAGCCTATCGGGCAACAAAATGCACCAATCGCACCCTGGTGCATGCACTGGCACTCTAATCGGCCAACCGAATCAATTGCCCCAACCGGGCCACAAGGTACACTGCTCTCACAGTGATGCACACTATTGCATACACAAGTACACCAATTGTAGCAACTAAACGACCAAAAATATTCTGCTTGAACCAATTGGACAACCGCAGCTCCAATTGCATCCCAAACAAGCCAATCACGCTTCCGCAGCGCCACTTCGCTTATACCTCACAAAAGGTATAATACTTCAAATTCATCCCCAATTCCCTCACCATACTTCTTCAAAACATAATACTCCGCATACTAACTCCGTGGTCCTTTACTAGCTACCATCGAGCTATGGTTCTTAATATACGAACCACTCCTTTACACTTAAGACATCCTATTTCAAGAAGAGTACCCGAGGCTACCTCAAATCCTACTTCATGAGAACTTAGTAGTCCATAAATTAACTCCAAGTAATCCAAACCAACTTCAATACCCTCACATGTGTTATTCGCCCAGACCATTCATAAACCTTCCCTCCATATGTTTCTACTCATAACACTTTAAATTCGAACACAAACATCATGCATCCTTTACTAAATGTTGTAAACCAAAACACCACAATCACAACCTTTTCCCTTATGCCTTACTCATCCTCAGGTTTCGTAACACTATCCCCTATGCTTTACACATTTCCAAATCCGCAGCATCATTGCTTACTTCCTTTAGTACCACATTCTCAACCATTTCATGTGCACTTAACTTGTCCACAAATATGTTGATCTATATACCAAGCAAACACAAAAATACAATAACACATAAAACACAAACAAAATATATAAGACACAATTCTCTCACCAAACCCCAACCTCTAACTTGATGGGTACTAGCCACGACTCAATATCCTATGCCCCTTCGCAAAATTTTATAACTATGCTCCGCTACCATATCTGTCACGCCCCCGCCTGAGCATGACCGGCCAGGCACCATGTGCACCCTCATCGTGCCACAAGACACCCCAAGGCCTATACTCGAACACATAGAAGCTAGTCACCTTTGCCTAGCGGATTACTAACCAAAACACGAGCGCAGCGTAAACGGAAGCAAAACAAATATATGCAAAGGCAACAAAAGATACCGATTGTATCAAAACTCAATATCCACTAATGTTATAAAATTCTTGCTACAAGGGGCACTACCACTTATAATCCAAGTTATAAGCTCTTTAGCAAATTATTACAGTTAAATAGCCAATTAAATGACCATCCCGGCTATACCCATCGACCTACTGCCCGCACACTCATTCTCACACCTGCAAGACAAGGGGAGAAGGGGGGTGAGTATAAAACTCAGTAAGCAAATGTGCACACAAGCAATAACTACCCAAAGCATGCAATGCATAGCAAACGTGCCACCAACCAGCAAGGTAACCAGTCCTCTGTGATCAGGCCCATGGGTAAGCCAAGTGATGTACTCCGGGCCTACTTGCATGTCTTGGTAGCCCTGCACACATGCACAACCGAATCCCAGTCATAACCGAATAGCCAACAATGTGCATATGGCTTGCTAGCGAGGCACACACAGCGCCCTTCTTTAGCACCACCCTTTGGCCAAGCGGATCCCACACCGCAATGACCCAACCTGTCAATAATAGCAAGTGGGAATAATCCTCTGCAAGGTTCCATAACCTGTCATGTGGCGCACATCTCAAGTGCCCACCAACCTCACGGTACGTACAAGCCCCACTTGCGCTACCCACATGATCCATTGGCCAACAATCTCCATGAATACAATGATGCAAATGCAAATGATGCACAGCCCCTTGGGCACAACCAGCAAGCCAACCATAAGTCAAAAATCAATAGCACATGCACCAGAGGTGCTAATAGCAAGCCAACCAAGCAATTGGGCTATCTGCCTAGCAAGCACACAATAGCAACTATCACAAGTATGCATCACCTACTTACCTAGCATTTTAGCACAACCATACCAATCAGTTCTTCCCTTCGGAGCCCTTGGGCATCCTGGGATCATAAACCCTTGTTACAAATATATAAATCAGCATCATAATCCAATCACAGCAAGCATATCATGTAAACCACAATTAAACTACACAATACTTATCTCTCCCCAATTCGGGCAGAAGCTGCCCTGCACACAATAGTGACTTCAACCAGAAATAAAGAACCCTTAAAGGCTGAAACAACTTTAGGCCTCAACATAAGCGTTGTAGCCACGCTTCTTAGCTTTCCATAGCCACCAAGAACACCAAATTACAAGCCGTATAACTCCAGTTATGGCTCCTGCATCAACTCGGGGTCAAGCAGCTAGACTGCTGCAGACCAGTCCATTTGGAGAGATCATAACTCGCTCTGTTCAGCTCCAAAATCCACAAACCGATTCCATATGAGAGCTAGAGATGTTATATAACCATAGGCTTTGGTTTCACTCAATTCCAACCAGTGGTTTGGCCGGAATCCTCATTTTAGTGTTTAAAGGTCATTCTGCCCGAGAGCAGAACCACCCAAGCCTCACCTCTCCTTACCTCTTCTTTTCCTCTCTTTCTCCACTCTCTTTTCTCTCCAGCCCTTAACCACGAAATTGGCAGAGATAAGAGTGAGGGAGAGGTGCTTGCTTCACATCTTAAGACTTGCCCAAGTAGGTGAGTCATCAGCCTACTTGCCACCTCTTCCTCTTTAGGTGCCACATACACCAAAATGCCACCTCATGCTTATCCATGGCCAATTGGTCCGTGCCACATAAGCTGCTAGCTTGTACACCTGAAGCCTCCAGCACCTTATTCCCGAGCCACATGCCTCATTCTGATTGGTCGGTTTGGCCAATCATGAATTTACACTTCATCAGGTCCGATTGTGCACCAACGGGCACTCCGGTGCCCCCGTTGTGCACCATTTGTGCCAACCCGAGCCAACGGGTATCTCATTTGGGCAATTGTGCCTCCAATGCACCAATTGCACCTAATTAATATATTCCTAACATAATCCATCACTTTATCGACTGATTAATAAAGTCGAGCACTCGGTATCCCCTAAATAGGTCAACCGTGCCAACGGGTCACCACGAACCCATTTGTGCACATTAGGCTTGTCCTCAATCCACTCCTAGCACGTGTTACCGATCCAAAACCCATAGTATCATGTACACATGAAATGTGAGCATCACGCACAAGATACCGAATACACGATCCAACTAACAAGAATGTCCTCGAAGGACAAGTAACACCCGGCTCTCATCAAATAAATATCCCCCGAAGACCTAAGTGTACCCGGAGTATCACACTAAATTTGGGTTTTCTATTTTTTATGGTCAAAATAGTCACCATACCTTTCAACTTTCTCAAACTTAGCGGCAGGTCCTCCATATAAGGCTGATTGGTAACCTCAAAACAATTTTCGTTGTCCAGGCAAAAAAAACACGGTCAATGAACCAAATGAATCCATCAGATGGACAACTTTGGACCTCAAATTCAATGGACCATGATATCACTATTTAATATTTATTCACACAAACTGAACTTATTATTGGGTAGTTGGGTATGAAATAAATTCCGAATTTCAAACTAACACCATATTGGAAAATATACCTGATACGAGAAGATTTAACCAGGCCTCAACCTACAAGCTGGATATGCAGAAAGGGCCCAACCAAAACAAAGCCGAACACATATCAAACACTTCTATGCAAAATATATTATAATTTTTTACAATCAAACCCTGTTTACCTTAACTTCAAAAATCTTTGTTACCAAAATATAATTATAATTTTTTTTTTATATAGAACAAAAAAATGTTTAAAAAAATCAAGGAATTTACATATCAAAAACACATCGACGCAAGTAGTAAGATTTATGAGACGACAACAGTTAAACCAGACTTTTTTGTTAGAGGCATCTCTATGTTCTTGTATTTTCTTTAGAACTGCAAAGGGTACTGTGAAAAATCCATGTCCCACATCCACTTGCCATCGAGCCGCCCCAGCTTGGTTTCAACTTGTTTATCATCCATAGAACTTAGCATAAAAAAATGCGTACTAATGATTTTTTTTTGGTCAATCCTATTATAGAAATAATACATTAAACACGAAAGGTTGTTTATTATCCATAGAACTTAGCATAAAAAAATGCGTACTAATGATTTTTTTTGGGTCAATCCTATTATAGAAATAATACATTAAACACGAAAGGTTGTTTATTATCCATAAGAACTTAGCATAAAAAAATGCGTACTAATGATTTTTTTTTGGTCAATCCTATTATAGAAATAATACATTAAACACGAAAGGAAGACTACAGAGTGAGCATGCCTAGATCATCAGGGGTGGTGGCCTAATGGTAACCACCTTGCTATTCATTTTTAGAATTGGAGTTTCTTGCCCTTTCTAGTTTTTTTTTTTTTTTTGAACTTCCGGTGTAATTTCATTCATGCAAAATCTTCACAAAGGACAGCAAAAAAAAGAGCTTGGCAACTGACATGGTTCCAGTGCTCAAGCATGTTCTGGCATGTTTTGCAAGGTTATCAGCTAATCTATTAGCCGCTCTATTTACAGAAGAAATTTGAAAAGCATCAAAACTGTGTAATATGTTGGTAATGCGTAGCAGAAGGCCATTAATAGACCAATCCCTCGACACTCCAGAACGGAGTGAGTCCGCAAGGATTTTGGCGTCCGTTTCAACAATCACCCTCTTGAACTGTAGGAACTGCACCTTTTGTAAACCATGTAGCATGGCAGAGGTCCAGAGGAGAGTCACACTGGTAATGTTTATGATCACCCAAAAGCAAGCGCCCACACTCTCGCCCTTTCTAGTTAAGTCGCATTTATTTGATGTGGCCTAATATGGCATTTCTCAATGTGACCTCACGTTGAATCCGAAATTAATCCTTAGTCTATAAGGGTTGGAGTTAGCAAGTGCCTCGTTGATGCCTTGTGGAGAGGGATCTTTCATATGAGAAGGATATAATACCAAAATGTAATTGGTATTTATAAAGACCATAACTAGCGTAACATAACGCAATCCGTGTAATATATAGATAGGAACCAATTATTGTAATATATTTCTCTACTTATACAATAAGTGATCTGTATCTATATTACAACCACAATTAGCTTAACATAACACAATCAGTGAAAGTCAATTATTGTGATCTTTGTAGTATTAACCTAAATTTGGACCAGGGGGCGATGATGATCACTAATGCCGTCTTTTTCCCGGCCGGCAAACACAAAGAGTGAGCAAGCCTAGCAATGATGCTAGCATGTAACTCAATTTTGAACGACATTAATTATTAATCAACGGAATAATTTTTTTTTTGTTATTTCGCAACGTCATAATAGATATAAACAGGTCGCATTCATTCTTTCTTCCCTTTTTTTTGTTTTAACAAGAGGTCGCATTCTTTCAAAGACTACCATTTGAATATTGCCTTGATGTACGAAAGCGACGGCTGCAGCTGCCTCATTTGACAACTGACCTTATTATTTCTTTACAGGTTGGCTTGTTCCCGCGTCTGCCCCCACCTTAGTCTCTCATCCTTTGAACAGGAGACGGAAGAGTATATAAATAGGAGGCATTTGGCCATTGTCTCACCACAACCATCTTTTCTTACATCTTTCACTCAACAACTGGTTTCATTTTAGGACCTGTAACAATGGCCTCATCCCTTCGTAATTACTTGCTCTTTGCTGTTTGTCTCATGCTTCTTTCTCCATCTAGTATTGCTCAACAATCTTTCCGCCCTAAGGCACTGGTCATTCCAGTCACCAAGGATGCTGCCACACGCCAATATCTCACCCAAATCAAGCAAAGGACCCCTCAAAAACCCATCAACCTCGTCGTGGATCTTGGTGGCCAATTCCTCTGGGTTGATTGCGACCAAGACTACGTGTCATCAACCTACAAATCAGTAAGGTGTGGCTCAGCCATGTGCTCATTGGCCAAGTCCGATGGCTGTGGCGAATGCTTTGCAGCACCTAAGCCAGGCTGCAACAAAAACTATTGCGGTCTCACACCCGACAACACAGTCATCGGAATGGCCACTAGCGGTGAGCTTGCCACAGATGTTGTTTCTGTTAACTCCACTAATGGTTCCAACCCCGGTCGGGAAGTTACCATCCCACATTTTGCCTTCACCTGTGGAGCAACATTTCTGTTGAAGGGTCTGGCTAATGGTGTGGTGGGTATGGCTGGACTTGGCAGGACTAGAATTGCATTGCCATCGCAATTTGCATCTGCCTTCAGTTTCCACAGAAAGTTTGCGGTTTGCTTGTCATCCTCAAAGGGTGTCGTTGTCTTTGGTGATGGCCCTTACAAGCTCCTTCCTGACGTCCAATTCACATCTCAATCACTCACCCAGACTCCACTCCTTACCAACCCTGTAAGCACTGCTTCAGCTTATAGCCTCGGCGACCCTTCTTATGAGTACTTCATTGGTGCTTCCTCCATCTTGATCGACGAGAAACCCGTCTCGTTGAATTCCACATTGCTGTCCATTGACAATGAAGGCAAAGGTGGAACCAAGATCAGCACAGTGGATCCCTACACCGTACTGGAGTCCTCCATCTTCAAGGCTGTCACCCAGGCATTTATCAAGGAGGCTGCAGCCAAGAACATAAAGAGGGTGGCAGGTGTTGCACCATTTGACGTGTGCTTTAGCAGAGAAAATGTGCCCAGCACTCGCTTGGGGGCTGGAGTGCCAACTATTTCCCTTGTTCTGCAGAACAAGAATGTGGTATGGAGGATATTTGGGGCTAACTCAATGGTGCAAGTCAGTGATGATGTGCTGTGTCTTGGGTTTGTTGATGGAGGTTCCAAACCCACCACTTCAATTGTCATTGGAGGGCACCAATTGGAGGATAATCTCCTGCAGTTTGATTTGGCCTCATCAAGACTCGGCTTTAGCTCTCTTCTCTATGGCAGTCGAACCACATGCGCCAACTTTAACTTCACTTCCATTGCCTAGAAGTGATGTTACTACTGGGTTTGCGTATGCATCCTCTATGCTGTGGACTGGGAATGAATATCATAATCGTTATTTTTTTCATTCTTTGGGCTCGCGGAAGAATAAATAAGTTCCATGGTTAATGCCCTGAAGTTGGCCCCAAAAGATTTTTATTTTATTTTACTTTTCCTATTATCTCCAACACGTTGATGTTTGTACTACAGTATTGAAGGAATAAAATATAAGCTTTTTCTGTTATCTTAATTTGGTTATTCAATTTTTTTATGGTCAAAGTGCTCACAATATCTGTCAAAGTAAGCTGAAAACAACTTTCTGAAAAAAAATTCATTGAAGCTGCATCAGATGGACAATTTGGATCTTCTTTTTTGAGATGTAACTTTGGATCTTTAGATTCAATGGATCGTGCTACTACCATCGCACCAGGCACGATCAGGTTGCGGGATGATCTTGGTTGACATTTGGGATAAGGAATAGAATTCTATATGGGAGTAAATATCCGAAATTCGACGTTTCATTTGATGGTGGTATTCCGATTTCCCCCCATCTGATCCCAACTATCCTTTCATACCAAACAGACAGAAATGATGAAACGGAAAGATACGCACCGTTTTGCAGATGGGCCAATGACCGAAGCAAAGTGACTCGAAGACAGAAACTATTGGCCGAGAGGACGATGGAACGGAAGTAACAATCAATCAACCCCAAAGGCCCATTCATAATCTCGGGCTTCACAAGGTTTCCCGGGATTTATAAATTATAATACACCCCAATATTAATATACCTTGCGTAATATTATTTTAAACATTATTTTATTGTTTATATCTCATGTAATTAATTATTCGGGGATAGAGCTTACATTTTATGATATAATATTGATTTGTGTATCGAGATCCATTTCTTTTTTTACACCCAAACCCTGTGTGCCTTAATTTCAAAAATCCTTATTAACAAAATATAATTATACTTTTTTCTACATAGAAAAAAGATATTAAAATATTCTCTTTTTTTAGCAGATAAAAAATTATTAAAAAAATGGATAAAAAAATATATAAAAAAAATCAAAGAATATACTATTATCTCTTACATATCTATCTATGCAAGTAGTAAGTGAGAGGTCACCATCAATTGAACTGTTTTTTTTCCTTGAAACTTGTGCCAACGGGATAGTCTAGTCCTTGAAGACCGGAAACAGTCATTTTATCTGCTTTTAAAACGGTGCGTTGCCGGTAAATGACCTTTTCCCAACCATCCGCGGAATGGTGAACCTGTGCCACAGACATAACATGTGAGTGCCACCTCTTTCCCCACTATGGTCTTGCTTTGTCTGGGTTAAAGTTCATTCTTTCAGTTGATTGCTTGGTCCTGGCCTGTTGTGCTAGCTAAGTCGGAGAAATTCATGTCTATTCTCCTCTGGAATTGTTGGAGATTTGGATCCTCACTTACATATAGTAGACTCTCATATCTGAAAGCCACTTTCAAACCTGAGATAATTTTTCTAACTGAAACGAAACAAGAAAGGAAGAAACTGGACAGGAAAAGAAGGAAACTGGGATTTCAAGGGGTAGATTATGTAGATCCTGTAGGACTTGTAAGCGGGCTGGCCCTATGGTGGAAGGACCGAGAAACCTGCGAGGTGCTGGACAAATGCGCGAACTTCTTTCACATAAAAATATTGATCCCAGGAACATCATGCTTTTACTTGACGTGCATATATGGTCCTCCACGAGCGAGGGACAAAAATGCCTTTTGGGATGAAATGGGAAGACTAAAACCACTAGATGGGGAAAGATGGGTAGTAGCTGGAGACTTTAATACCCTATTGGAGTGTGAGGACAAGGAAGGTGGAGCTCCGGTGACGGCCTCTCAAACCAGAGCTTTGGTGAATTTCATGAAGAGTGCCAACTGTTGGAGTTTCAGGCTGCAGGTCGCAGGTTCACCTGGAGTAACAACCAAGTCGGAGAAACGAGCATCCAAGAAAAACTAGATAGAGTAGTCACCATCCAGGCCTGGAGACTGCTCTGGCCGGAGGCATCCCTTTGCAACGATGTCATGATTGGCTCTGACCATCGCCCTATGTTCCTAAATCTCAATAGCACAGCTCACAACTCTAGGGGACGCTTCATCTTTGATGGAGATGGGTGGAGAATGAACAACACGAAGAGGTCATAAAACGGGCTTGGAGTGGACCTATAATTGGATCCCCCCAGTTTAAGGTAGCAAGAAAGCTGAAACTATCAAGAATTCAATTACTGAAATGGAAGGCTGAGCATAGATGCAACTCAAAGCGGATAATTGAACAAGCTTTGGCTGAAATCAAGACTCTACAATGACAACAGTATAATAAGTTGGTCAAAGCCAGGGAGAGAGAATTGCTAAAAACTCTTCAAGTAGAGTGAAAAAGGGAGGAAGTTTTTGGGCTAAAAAAGCTAGGGTAAAATGGCTTAAAGTAGGAGACTGAAATACTTTGTTCTTTCATGCCACTGCAATTCAGCAGAAAAGCAGAAGCAAGATTAATATACTCAAAAAAGAAGATGGAAGCTGGGTAAGAGATGAGGAGACAATTAGAGCGGAGGTGGTGAAGCATTTTAAAGATGTATATCAAAGCAGCAATTCGGAGATATCACAGGATCTCAGGAACTTAATACAAAAATTAGTGACAGATGAAATGAACAAAGAGCTAATGAAGAACTTGATAGAAGAGGAAGTGAGGGACACGGTTTTCTCTATAAGAGAAAAAAAATCCTCGGGACTGGATGGTTTCCAAGGTCTCTTCTTTTAACAATATTGGAGCGAAGTAGAGGAGGATGTTGTGAATGCAGCAAGGGGCTTATTCTCTTTTGGATATGTGCTTGTCAAATTCAACACGATCCACATTGCCCTCATTCCAAAAGTTAAGAACCCAGAGGAGATGAACCATTACAGACCTATAAGTTGTTGCAATTACATCTACAAGATCTTATCAAAGTGCATTGTGAACAGACTGCAGAGATGGCTACCAATGATCATCTCGGAAGTACAGTCGGGTTTTATACGAGGGAGGAGCATACAGGATAATATTTTCCTCACCCATGAAACACTACACACCCTCAAAACCAGTTAGAGGAGTAGCAAAAAATCATTGATGATGAAGTTAGATGTAAGCAAGGCTTACGATAAACTTGAATGGAATTACTTGGAGGAGATCTTGAGATTGATGGGTTTCTGAAGCCAATGAATTGACTTGGTTATGAGTTGCGTTAAAGCATTAAATATGCAGTCATGATAAATGGGAGACCAACTGAATTTTTCACACCAATTAGAGGCCTAAGGCAAGGCGGTCCACTATCTCTTTACCTATTTATTATTGCCATGGAAGGCTTGTCAAGAAGGATAAATGCAAGCTACAAGGAAGGCAAGATTAAAGGCCTGGAGTTGAATAAATAGTGTCTAGTTATCACTCATGCTTTATATGCAGATGGGCATTGTGCTCTTTGGTAACGCCACGATCGTAGAAGCAAGGAATTTGTTGGAATTGGTGGCTTAATATGGCAGGGAATCAGGGCAACAAATAAATTTTGGGAAATCTCGCATTTATTTCAGTTGCAACATCACGACGGAGGAACAAGAGGAAATCAGCAACTCTAGTGGGATGAAAATAGCAACTAACACTGAAACCTATCTAGGAATTCTAACTTGATAGGGAAAGTCAAAAATAGAAACCTTACAATTTGTAAAGGAGAGGATCAGATCAATATTGTGTACTTAGAAGGAAACATATTTATCTCAGGCTTGTAAGGAAATATAAATCAAGTCAGTGACCTCTCCACTGCTTGTGTACGTCATGAGCATTTTTGAATTTCCATCTACTTTATATGAAGAACTACATAGCATGCAGGCAAGGTACTTTTGGGGAGGAGATGAAGAGGGAAGGAAAACACATTGGGTCTCTTGGGACAAATTGTGTAAATCAAAGAAGGATGAGGGTATAGGCTTCCAAAACCTTGAATGGATGAACAAAGCTCTTCTTGCTAGACAAAGTTGGAGAATCTTGAAAATGATCAAGAGCTTTGGGTTAGAGTTTTGAGGGGAAAGTACTATTTCAAAACAAACTTCCTAAAGGTGAAAGTAACCACAAGATCATCCTAGGCTTGGCATAGCTTAATGGAAGGGAATGAACAACTAATGGAAGGTCTGGGGTGGAATATTAGGGACGGAAGGAAAGTAGTCGCATGGTCGAATAAGTGGTCACAAGGGATGCTAACTTTAAAGTTAGATCGCCAAAACCCAACCCTTTTAACAATTTCATGGTTTGGACCTGATGAATCAGGGCAAAACTTATTAGAATGTGGCCTTGGTAAAGGAGCTTTTCAACCCTAAAGAGGCAGATTTGATACTGTCCATACCAACTGCATAAAGGACTGATGATGAACTAGTATGGCATCATGTTAGAGACAAAATATACTCGGTTAAATCAGGGTATAGGTACTTAGAAATGCTTTATGGAACCTCTCCAGATCAGGCCAGTACATCCAACAGACCTATGGATACCCCTTGAAAGAGTTTGTGGGAATTGAAAATCCAACCAAATGTCAGTAACTTCTTATGGAGTTGTCTTAGTGGAGCTCTATCGGTGAAGAAAGATGAATGTGGAAACATTGTGCGCAGTGTGTGGGGAAAGTGAGCAAACCATGGAACATGCTTTATTTTTCTGTCCATATGCCAAAGCAACTTAGTTTGGCTCGACTTTGGAATATGGTGTGAAAGCTAATAACAGAGGAGATAATATGAAGGGGAGTGGTCTTTATTGATTTAAGATAAAAGAGGGGTGTGATCAAATCGATCAACCTAGATACAAATAAAAGTAGGTAGTACTCTCTAGAACAATTCCAAAAGAAGAAGAAGGTGAGAAAAGAGAATCTTTCTTAAGCCATATTCTTCCTATTCCAAAAAAAGACTGTCCTTCTTTATAATTCTCTCCCGTGATAATAGCCAAATCCATTAATTTCATGACGTCACACATAACCCGTCATTCTTCTAGAAGGGAACCTCTGTCGGCTGCTCCTATATGGAATCTCAGGCCCTTTTGTTGGATCAGTTATATCTTGGGCTCCTAAGTTGGGTAATTCTAATCCCTCTTCCACTTCATGGGCCACAGCATCATCAGGTCCAGAAGTGAGTTGCCCGCCCAAATCTTCATTGATTATATTACTCCCGTCCCGAAAAACAACCTTGTCCTCAAGGTTAAGTGATGGAAAACTGCGGCACAATTGGTCTTTGTTCTCCCAAGTGGCAAAAGAGAACCCCTCCCATTGGACCAACCATTGTTCAACAAAATGCCCAGCTTCGTGAATAAATCTTTGCTATAAGATTGCGGCAGGCTGCAGAATTAGAGTATCCGTGGAATCCACAAGATGTAGGGGGTAATTTGGTAATCGAGGACGCCTTTGCAGCATTTGAGCATGGAAACATGCAGAACAGGGTGTATGCGAGCAGCTGCTGGAAGATTGAGTTTATAAGCAACTTCCCCAACTCGTTTGAGCACTTAACGAGGCCCGAGCTTGCTGTGGCGTCTCAGCCGAACTGAATTCTGACGATAGGGTTGCAATTTGATAAAAACCCAGTCACCTAGCTGAAATTCAACCTCCCTCCTAGGTTGATCAGTATAGAATTTCATTCGTGCCTGAGCCTGATGCAAGTTAGTTTTCAAGGTACGAAGTACTGCATCCCGTTCCAACTTCTTAGCCTCAACTAAGGGATTATTTGTTGTACCCTTGACGTAGTGCAGAACCGTAGGTGGGTGACGGCCATATAAAATTTCGAATGGGGTTAACTTGGCAGAAGTCTGATATACCGTGTTGTACCAGTACTCGGCCATAACAGAAAAATCATCCAAGAAGAGGGGGAGTCAGCAGAAAAACAACGGAGGTACATCTCTAAACATTTGTTCAAAGCTCTGTTTGGCCATCCGTTTGGGGATGATAGGTCGTACTAGGGGAAAGTGTAGTACCGTGAAGGCGATGAACTTCTTGCAAAAATTGTCATAAACTGAGGGTCTCTGTCCGTAATAATTGAGACAGGAATGCCGTAAAGCCTAATAAACTCCTTGACAAATAAGCAGGCCACCTCTTCAGCAGAAAAATTGGAAGACAAGCCGACAAAGTGTGCATACTTTGAAAGACGATCAACAACAACCCAAATTGCATGCTTACCTTGAGAGGGTGGAAGAACTGTGATGAAATCCATAGAGATGCTTTCAAAAACAAGAGTTGGAATGGGTAACGGCTGTAATAAACCCACAGAAAGCAAGGATGGGTCCTTCATTTGTTGACATGTGGTGCAAATGGAGACCATTTCCTGAACGTCATGTCTCATTCCCTTCCAATAAAAGTTAGAAGAGAGGCGTTGGAATGTCCTGGTGATACCCGCATGTCCGCCAATAGAAGAGCTATGGAATTCTTTAAACAACTGCACCCGTAAGGGTGAATCAGCAGGGAATGCCAATCTGTCCCGAAACAGCAGCAAACTATGTTTGAATTGAAATCCAGAATTAGTAGAAGAATTAAGTTGGGCACGGTGTTGATATGCCAAAAGTTCTGGATGAGTTTTGTTAGCCTCTCGCAATTGGGGAATAATAGAGATGGAGGCTTGGGTAATAGCCATGAATAGGGCAGGAACTTTGGACAATGTATCTGCTAAATTGTTGTGCTTTCCCGGGCGATAAACAATCTCAAAATCATACCCCAGTAATTTAATGAGCCATTGTTGCTGCTCCGGAGTTTGTATCAACTGATCCGTGAGGCTTTTGAGTGAATGTTGGTCAGTAATAATGGTGAACCTACAGCCTAATAGGTATTTCCGCCATTTGGCAATAGTTTGAGTGATGGCAAACATCTCTCGGTGATATGTAGAGGCTCGCTGCATGCGCGGGCAAAGTTTTTGGCTGAAATAGGCGATAGGCTGTTTGTCCTGGGAAAGAACGGCGCCCACACCCACTCCGGATGCATCAGTTTCGACAACAAATGGCTTGGAAAAATCTGGAAGTCGAAGGACTGGAGCATGTCTGAGAAGGGACTTCAATTTGTCAAAAGCCATTGCAGCCTCGAGAGTCCAATGAAAGTTGTCTTTTTTGAGCAAATCTGTAAGAGGACCAGCAATCTGAGCAAAAGAATGAATAAACCGTTTATAATAGCTGGCTAACCCCAAAAAACTGCGGAGTTGTTTCACTGTTGAAGGGCTTGGCCATTGCTGAACAATAGTGATTTTATCTGGGTCAACTGCAATCCCATCTGCAGAAATAATATGGCCCAAATATGCAATTGAGGTCTGCCCGAATGAACATTTAGAGGGCTTGGCTACTAGTTTCGCATCTCTCAGCACCTACAAAACAACCCTGACATGCAACAAATGTGCTTCCCAAGTGGCACTATAAATGAGGATATCATCAAAAAAACTAACACAAACTGCCGCAAAAAAGGTCTGAGCACATCATACATAGTAGCTTGGAAAGTAGATGGAGCATTAGATAAGCCAAAGGGCATGACTAAAAATTCATAATGTCCATCATGAGTGCGGAAAGCGGTCTTACCAATATCCTCCTCCTTGATCCTGATTTGACGATACCCTGCTGACAAGTCAAGTTTAGAATAATAGCGACCACCATGGAGTTCATCAAATAATTCATCTACCGAGGGAATTGGAAATCGATCACGAATAGTGACCGCATTCAGTGCCCTATAATCAATACAAAATCTCCAAGTGCCATCCTTCTTACGTACCAACAAAACCGGAGAAGAGAAAGGGCTGGTACTGGGGCGAATAACCCCATCATGTAACATTTCTGCCACCAATTTTGTCATCTCCTGCTTCTAGAAGTGAGGGTAACGGTAGGGCCGAACATTAATGGGCGGTGTGTTTGGAAGTAGAGGAATTGCGTGGTCTTGCTGTCTAGAAGGAGGAAGGCCTTGCGGTTTTTGGAAAACATCAGTAAATTCTATCAATATGGTTGTCAAGTCTGGAGGGTGAGTGTCTGGTTAATCAGTGTCCGACAACCAAGCAAAATGATAGAAGGAAGCTACCGTATCGGTTGCACAGAGGCGACGCAAGCCATTTAATTGAATCTGTTGGATTAAAGGGAGCTCGCCTTGCCAAATCACTTACTGACCTACTAGAGTGAACTGAAATTGAGCTAAGCATAATCAGTAACAACTGGCCCCAATGTAGCAAGCCATGAGACTCCCAATACCATGTCCCAACCTTGTATTGGCAACACATAAAATGGCAGTTCAAGATGTGTGCCTTGAATGGATAGAGAGACCTTGCGGATGACACCACAACAAGTTAATTTATCACCATTACCCACCACCATATAGAAAGGCTTAATAGTTTCCACTGGTAGATTAAGAAAAGAGGCAATTCGAGTCTAAATAAAGTTATGGGTGCTACCTCCATAAAGTAAGATTTGGCCCGAGTGCCCTTTGATAAGGCCAGTGAACCAAAGAGTGGTAGAGGGGCAACCCCCAGTTGGAGCATTATAAGAGATGGCCGACGTCTATTGGACTTCTTTCACCTGTAACGTCTCAGTAATTTCTGCATCAAATAGTGGTGAGGCATCACTTTCCTCTTCAATTAAGAGTAGTTGGGGAAGAACTTTGCATTTATGACCCAGCTATATTTCTCGTCGCAGTTATAGCAGAGACCTTTGGCACATTTCTGGGCAATTTTGGTTGGGGTTAATTTGCGGAAGGGAACGGTAGGGGATTTAGTGAGAGAGGGTGGAATCAGGGCTGGCAGAGTAGCGGGTTTGGGCATGGGAAGCAATGGTTGAGAGACACCCAATCGGGGTTTAAAAAACCCAACTGCTAAGGCAAAGCGTTGTTTATGGACATGAGCAAGGCGGAAAGCTTCTTCTAAGCTTGGAGGCTGAGCAACCAACAGCTCGGTTTTGATGTCGGCCCGGAGGCCAGAGATGAAGTAGCGGATGAGATATTAGGGAGGCAAATACATGGTTTTGTTGGTGAGTGCCTCAAACCGAGCTTGATAATCAGTGACGGTGGAGGTCATCAAGAGCTTAGAGAGTTGGCCCTCAAGGGATTCAAGATCTTTAGATCTGAATCGCTTGATCAAAGCCTCAGTGAAAGAGTCCCAACCCACAAGTTGACGATTATTGAACATCCACTGGAACCATTCGGCAGCCCCATCCGCTAAATAAAAAGAAGCAATCGTTAAACGATCCTCATTAAGGATGTGATAGAAATCGAAATATCTATTGGCAAGAAAAACCCAGTTTTCAGGGTTATTACCTGAGAAACGAGGAAGTTCAACTGCAGCAGGTTTGTGTCGGCCCACGGTGCTATGCCCGGCTTGGTGGTCGTCGGAGGAAGATGGTCCCCCGGAGGAGGCAGAGGTCTGTAGCAGAGGTAGCGAGGTGATGGCATTAACTTTGCCCAACAGATCCTTAAGTGTCGAATGGATTTCCTCCACATCCCGACGAAGCTTTTGGTTGGCGTCTTGTGTAGCTTTCACCGAGTCCTCTAAAAGCTTGTATCGGGTGCCCTCCGCCATTGGCGAAAGGTCAATGAAAGCACCAATTGGTGTGAAAGCTAATAACAGAGGAGATAGTATGAAGGGGAGTGGTCTTTATTGATATAAGATAAAAGAGGGGTGTGATCAAATCGATCAACCCAGATACAAATAAAAGTAGGTAGTACTCTCTAGAACAATTCCAAAAGAAGAAGAAGGTGAGAAAAGAGAATCTTTCTTAAGCCATATTCTGCCTATTCCAAAAATAGACTGTCCTTCTTTATAATTATCTCCCCGTGATAATAGCCAAATCCGTTAATTTCATGACGTCACACATAACCTGTCATTCTTCTAGAAGGGAACCTCTGTCGGCTGCTCCTACGTGGAATCTCAGGCCCTTTTGTTGGATCTGTATCTTGGGCTCCCAAGTTGGGTAATTCTAATCCCTCTTCCACTTCATGGGCCACAGCATCAACAGGTCCAGAAGTGAGTTCCCCGCCCAAATCTTCATTCATTACAGAATACTACCTAAATGTAAATGGATTCCCAAATTTCAGGCTATGGTAGAACTCAGTAGTAGAAGACCAAACTAGACCGGAAAGGAAGGATTTGAGGGAGAGGGTTTCTATCACACTATGGCGCATTTGGAAATCCAGGAACAGAAAAATATTCGAAGGAGAAGACATCAGACCTACCACCACTTTGCAATAGATACAAGCAGAGATTGTGGAGAGTGACGGATTTTTAGTTTCGGTGACAGAGCTGAGAAGACAAGGGAGAGAGATATGGAGGAGAATAGATGGAGAAGACATACTCTGGAAGGATGGAAAGTGACTGCACGCTATCTAAAGTCTGAAAAACAACGTTGGCGATTATGTGAGTCGCCTACTCAGTGAGCAATATAAGTCTAATTATGAAGGTGTGCAGATCAAGTCCGAAAGGAAAGAAGAGCAACAGACTAGCATGCAAACATACAACAATCAGTACTAACATGCCAACACAATCAAGCATACAGTTTATTATTCCCCATCTGTTGTGTGTTAAGTTTTCTTATTATGATTTATTATTCAGGGCCCCCTACTGTGTGCGTCGAGCTCGGTCCCGTCTCATGAGACAACCAGGCATAAGTCCAAATAAAACCAGGCACGAAGCCCAAACATATCCATAGAGAGAGAGAGAGAGAGACAGAGAGAAAGAGGGAGGTAGAAAGGGGGAGGTAGAAGGAGGGAGGTAGAAACCGGTCATCACAGACCACCCATATGCAAATCCGCATACCACATGCTAACCCGCATGCAAACCCGAGGGGTATCACTTCCCGCTCGTAAACAACCGGTCATCAGCACACAGTAGCCTAACTTCTACTGTACATTATTCTTATTCACCAATTATGAGTTCATGTGTGCCAAGAGATTGAGATTTAACAGGGTTGTGTGATAAAACAGCTTAAACAGATCACCGGGTCTCCGACCCACAACACATCACACAAACACCCAAAATCACACATGTTATAATCCATAACAAATCCAACATCCAGCTCATAAGCAAATAATACACTTAGACACACAATACAGATTACAGCATGTTAGCAAACAAGCATGCAACTCAAACAAACCAATCCAACGAGCTCATGCATACAGACATAAAAAGACATATAAAGTCACCTCAACGACGATTGTCCTGTGGAGCCTTTCCCAAAACAGATCCTCCAGCTCCCGAGGTATTACCCGTGCCTGAATACCGGCACACACAACAAATTACAAACATAAACAATAAAGACGTGCATGCATGTAACTATTATGCTCAACTGAGTTTAACCCGTCCCTAGCTAGTCAACTATGTAATTCCCGGGCCTAAACCCGACTTAAAGCTCTCTCACCAAAACTCCGAGTATCGGGACCTAAGGTTCACCGGCTTACGCCCAACTAAGTCCAATAAGTAAATCCCGAGCCTATGGCCCACTCATTATGTCGTTTATGAATTCCCGGCCTAAAGTCCAATCTAAGCCCAATTACAATTTTCGGGCCTAAAGCCCACTTCCATAAGTCCTTATTTAATTAATTATAGGATTGGGCTCAAAGCCCGTTACTTAAGTCCAAGGTTAATCCGATGTCCAAAGATTCCCGGCCTAAGGTTCTACCCGTGTCGGTAATTACCGGCCTCATACTATTCACACTCTCGGTTTCCACTAATCACAATTTAAATACATAACCCAATTCCGAATTATAAGTACATGCCGGATATAGATTTAAAATACACCATATATACCGTGGAATGCCGAAATAACGACCCGAGCCTTCGCCGGGAAATTCCCGAGCCTCGCCGGAAAATTCCCAAGCCTTCGCCGGATTCCGGTGAACTCGCCGGAACTTCACCACAGCCTCCAAACCACCACGTCAATTCTGCCACCATCAAACAACCAACAAATACCCGAACCAAACATCTCAACAAATCCATATTCCAAAGAAAAATCCAAAACAGAAAAGAGAGCCGGAATCTTACCGGAATCAAACACAATCCAAAATCCAGATCCTACTGCCGAAGCCTCGGATCTAAGGAGCAGCACCGGTTTCTGCAACGGCTCTCCTGCCCGGAACTACACCCCGACCCGGGCACAAACCTCGCTACCGCCGCAAGAACAGCTCACTGCCGACACCCACATCTCACAGTCCAATAATTAACACAGACACAGGAACGAATCAAAAATAGAGTTGAGTGTATGAATCCTTACCCGAGAGAAATATTGCCCAAACCGGATTACTTGAACCCGTTCAACAGCACCAACTCGCTTCCTGCCGGCGTCACACACGAACACCAACATCGACACCACACACACAGTGACGCACCCCCACAGAAACACCCCAACAGCAACCAACACGCAAAACCACCACCAACAATCGTCACAACACCGTCAACCCGAAAACCAACACAACCGCAGCACGCCGGCGACCCCAACGACGCACGCACGCACGACCCCGGCCACAATCCAACAGCACACAACCGACACATCATCAAACAAACCCATCAACACAAAGAAACCCCAAAAGAAAAAACGAGAGAAAAGAAGGGAAATTAGAGGGCGGCGGTGCTTACCGGAGGTGGCGACTCTTCCACCTCTGCAACTCGCGACGGGGACGGCGAAGTAGGGAGGAGAAGATGAGAGGAAGTGGTGGCGGCTAGGTGAACACGCGAGGAAGAGGACAAGACGACGGGTTTGGAAAAGAGAGGAGTAACACAGGGAGAGAAAACGAGAGGAGAAGGAAGAAGGGAGAGGGAAGAGAGAAAGAAAAGAAAAAGAGAGAAGGAAGGTAGGAGGAGGCGGCGGGTTGGAGAAGAAGAGAAATAGAAATAAGAAAGAAGAAGAAAAGAAAAAGAAAAGATGAAGGGGAGTGGCCGGCTAGGGTTGGCCGCCCTAGTGGACGACCCGTCGTCCGCTAGGCGCGGTCAACCCCCCTGGTCAACGCGCTTTCATATTTTTTTTTTTTCTCACATCCAAAACGACGTAGTTTCAAGAGAACCCACATTCACCTTCGCGTTTCACCCCGATCTCGAATCCGTTTCCAACGGGACCCGAACCATGAACAATACCAACTTGAAATCGACATTTCCAAGGCATAGTAATTTATTTCCTCGACTAAAAACTCGAAAATACCCCAAGGGTAAAATTGGAATAAAAATTCGAAAATTCCGAAAAACCAAATTATGAAAATTCGGGGCGTTACAGCCTATATTTTATGATGTAATATTGGTTTGAGTATCAAGATATCGTCCCGTCCATTTCTTTCTTACAATCAAACCCTCTATGACTTAAGTTCAAAAATCCTTATTACCAAAATATAATTGTACTTTTTTTACATAGAAAAAATATTAAAATATTCTCTTTTTTTAGCAGATAAAAAATTATTAAAAAAGTTCAAAGAATATACTATCATCTCTTACATATCATACGCATTTATGCAAGTAGTAAAATTTTTGTGACCACAACAGTTAAAAGAGATTTTGTTATTGGAGTCATCACTTCATGTTGTATTTTCCTTAGAAGTGCTAGGTCAGCCAATGGCCCAACTAAGTGATTGGATAGCAAAGGATATTGTAATTTGGGCTTGCTCACCTTTTTCAACGGAAGAAAAAATAAAATTCCAGTGCTAGGTCAGCCAATGGCCCAATACTAATTAAGTGATAGGATAGCAAAGGCTATTGTAATTTGGGCATTTAATAACCCATGTCCTCATATGAGGGTGTTGTGTTTTTCCCTTATGCCTTTCAGCTAATATTCTTTGTAAACATTCTCCTGTAAAGTTATTCAAGCCTTTTCCTTTACGGGGGATGAAAATAAAAGAAATAAGCCAACTATGGTTGATTTGGTTGATTGAGGTTCATGAAGTATTCTTATTAGGTTGAGAGTTTGAACCCTACGAACTGTCCCTAGGTAATTTATACATATTACTGTAAGCGCTTGAGTCCAGTGGTTTGGGAGCCTCCCCAGGACTTAAATTTTATTTAACAAAAAAAAAGAAGAAAAGAGGTAACAAACATCAACACCGTCCACATCCACTTGCCATCGCGTTTTTTTTTTTTTTAAGATAAAATTGGGTTACAGCATGTTTATTATCCATAAAAATTGGGATTAAAAAAATGTGTACTGATTTTTTTTTGGCACATCCTATAGAAAATAATACATTAAGCACGAAAGGAAGGTTACAGGATGAGCATGCCGTAGCAATGATGCTAACATGTAACTCAATTTTCAACTCCGTTAATTATTAATCAACGGAATAAGATAGTTTTTCTTTTATTTTTATGAAAAGTCATTGTAAGCATATAGAAAAATCGCTTTCTTCCTTTCTTTATTTCCCTTTTTTAACAAGATGGCGCATTATTTCTAAGACTATCATTTGAATAATGCCTTCATGCAAAATTTTATGCCTTAATGTACGAAAGCGACGGCTGCAGCTGCCTCATTTGACAACTGACCTTATTATTTCTTTACAGGTTGGCTTGTTCCCGCGTCTGCCCCCACCTTAATCTCTCATCCTTTGAACAGGAGACGGAAGAGTATATAAATAGGAGGCATTTGGCCATTGTCTCACCACAACCATCTTTTCTTACATCTTTCACTCAACAACTGGTTTCATTTTAGGACCTGTAACAATGGCCTCATCCCTTCGTAATTACTTGCTCTTTGCTGTTTGTCTCATGCTTCTTTCTCCATCTAGTATTGCTCAACAATCTTTCCGCCCTAAGGCACTGGTCATTCCAGTCACCAAGGATGCTGCCACACGCCAATATCTCACCCAAATCAAGCAAAGGACCCCTCAAAAACCCATCAACCTCGTCGTGGATCTTGGTGGCCAATTCCTCTGGGTTGATTGCGACCAAGACTACGTGTCATCAACCTACAAATCAGTAAGGTGTGGCTCAGCCATGTGCTCATTGGCCAAGTCCGATGGCTGTGGCGAATGCTTTGCAGCACCTAAGCCAGGCTGCAACAAAAACTATTGCGGTCTCACACCCGACAACACAGTCATCGGAATGGCCACTAGCGGTGAGCTTGCCACAGATGTTGTTTCTGTTAACTCCACTAATGGTTCCAACCCCGGTCGGGAAGTTACCATCCCACATTTTGCCTTCACCTGTGGAGCAACATTTCTGTTGAAGGGTCTGGCTAATGGTGTGGTGGGTATGGCTGGACTTGGCAGGACTAGAATTGCATTGCCATCGCAATTTGCATCTGCCTTCAGTTTCCACAGAAAGTTTGCGGTTTGCTTGTCATCCTCAAAGGGTGTCGTTGTCTTTGGTGATGGCCCTTACAAGCTCCTTCCTGACGTCCAATTCACATCTCAATCACTCACCCAGACTCCACTCCTTACCAACCCTGTAAGCACTGCTTCAGCTTATAGCCTCGGCGACCCTTCTTATGAGTACTTCATTGGTGCTTCCTCCATCTTGATCGACGAGAAACCCGTCTCGTTGAATTCCACATTGCTGTCCATTGACAATGAAGGCAAAGGTGGAACCAAGATCAGCACAGTGGATCCCTACACCGTACTGGAGTCCTCCATCTTCAAGGCTGTCACCCAGGCATTTATCAAGGAGGCTGCAGCCAAGAACATAAAGAGGGTGGCAGGTGTTGCACCATTTGACGTGTGCTTTAGCAGAGAAAATGTGCCCAGCACTCGCTTGGGGGCTGGAGTGCCAACTATTTCCCTTGTTCTGCAGAACAAGAATGTGGTATGGAGGATATTTGGGGCTAACTCAATGGTGCAAGTCAGTGATGATGTGCTGTGTCTTGGGTTTGTTGATGGAGGTTCCAAACCCACCACTTCAATTGTCATTGGAGGGCACCAATTGGAGGATAATCTCCTGCAGTTTGATTTGGCCTCATCAAGACTCGGCTTTAGCTCTCTTCTCTATGGCAGTAGAACCACATGCGCCAACTTTAACTTCACTTCCATTGCCTAGAAGTTCTTCAGGTACTCCTGGGTATGGGTATGCACTCTTTACCCTGTTGGGAAACAATTAGCATCCACTTCGGGCTCGCTGGAGAGTAAATAAGGGGCTATGGTTGATCTCCTGAAGTTGGCCAGAAGATCTTATTTTGTGTTCTTTTGTTTATTTTGCTCTCACTTTATTTTTATTTTGTATTCCTTTTCCTGTCATCTCCAATTCGATTTGATTCTTGCAATGTATCATTGAGGAAATAAGATAGAGCATTTTCGTTTTGTAAAACGTTATCCTATGTTTTCAATGACTTGTTTTATTAGTGGATCAAAATAGTCACTGGACCAGTACGTATACACGGTCATCAGATTTGTCAAACTGCTTATCAAATCAATTCAAGTCTCGATGGTAACCAAAGTTGACCTGCCACTAAGTTTGAGCAGCTGATCAGGGAACTCAACACAACCTTTATTAAATCAAATGAATCCAACAAATCTACAACCGTCATCGACGGGGTATCTGTAATAATAAATCAGAGAGAAAAACATGAAGCAGCTGGGAAGTATTTTGCTTTGTTGGAGCAGAAGCAGTTTCCTGATGAACTCCGACTTCATGCTTATCAGCCATCAGATGACCCGGGAGTGAAATTGTTTGTTGATGGATCAGGACATCATCCAAAATTCAGCCAGCATACATTGGCAAACGGATGGTGTGATCAATCTCCTTCAGCAACACCTCCTCTGTAATGTTATCTCTTATACTTCGCATCACCTGGTTAATGTAGCAGCATTTGAACAAGGATGAATAATAAGGCAAGTTAAAACGAGAAGAATGAATATATAGACCAATAGAAAACCTTCTTATAGGTGTTAAACTCATTGGGGGTTGATTTGTCAGTCCTGACACGCATAAAGATCCATAACTTTCTGTCAGGATCCCAGTAGCACTCTATAATTCTTCCCGAATAGGAGAAGGAATGTGATGCATCTGTGAATCGATCATGCAGAACAAAACATTAGCCATTTAGAAGTGTATTCGTGTTACAAAGATGGTGCACAAGGAACTGAATAATAAGAAAAGACACTGAAAATGAAATCTTCTATTTCAAGGTAGTTCCCAAGAAACATATAAAACTCATTGGTTACCAGATCAAACCAGAGAAACTGACCGTTAAAGACGATTCTGTTTCCCTCCATTACCCTCTTCTTTCCACGTTCATGCAGGAAAAGGTGATGTTGATTATCAACCCCCAACTGTAGGCACAAACATGGAGTAAATTGAATAATGCATAGTGAAAAGGGCATACACCAGGCAAGACTCTCTAATCAAAGTAAATGAATTAGAAGTGCAACCTCGTAAAGAAAATCGACAGAGTTCATATGGCTGTATTTCCACTTTAAAAGTCCTTGATTTGTAGGCACATAAGGATCATCCCATCTCTACCAAGGTAAAACTGTTAGTGTGCCATTAATGAAATCAAGGCTAATATTGTGAGCATTTTTCACTATGGATTTTGTAGCACCTGGAAAATAAGACCGTCTGCTCCATGTGAAAGCCCAGGAATGAATTTCTTCAGAAGCTTGTTAGATGTAGAAAGTGGATAAAATTGTTTCCTCCTCACCTGATGAAAAAAACAATTTTTTGGGATCAGTTCCTCCCAAATTGCAACTTCTGCAAATAAAACAGATAGAGTACTTCATAATACTCACTCTGAATGGTTCCATGTCATATCTATAACTAGGATAAGTGCTCTTGGAGAGAGCATTACGTTCCATATTTCTTGGTTCAACTACATCTTTTTCAATCATCTTCCACCTTTCATGAAAAGGAAACTGCAAAACTCATACTTGATCAAAATTCCAATTGATGTACTATTATTCCATAGTCATGAACAAGTACACAAATCAATTCAATTTAACTCATTACTGAACTGAATGAGAAACGAGTCTTTATAGCTGACCTTCACTACAGATATTCCATTAATAGCCATTACATCATAGATGAGGTATCTTCTCTCTTGCTTTTGGGAGCTTGGAACAAAGTCTATCACCATCTCTCCGTCAAGCAGTGTGTAGTTGTGAGTCTTCGCAACCATACCCCCAAGGCACAGGAAAAGGGAAAAGATGAGAAACGAGAACAAGCAATAACGAACAAGTTATTTTAAAAATGCTGGCTATGACTTCAAAACCTTCCCATTTCATGAAAGGAATCCAGCACAAACCTTAGTCTTGTCTTTGCAGGGAAACCGCATCTCAACTCTTCGAAAATGAAATTTCCTATCAATTAAGTAGCATCCATCCCAGGTTATTAGCATCATATATCTAGTTCCATCAGCCTTCCATGTGGCACAATAATGGTGCTGCCTCAAGAATTGTAAGTTATCCCTGCATGTTCCATTCAAGAAGATACTCTGACGATGAGGATACAACTCAACGAGTAGCTACTAGCAAGTAGCTAGTAAGGAGTATAAGTGAAAAACCATGCACCAAGTAGGGAGTTCAAAGTATCTTTACATGTCGAGGGAAACCGGGTGCGACCCTGGGAATTGTGGATTTCCCCTTTCCTGAACAGTGGAAGATAGGTTGTAATTCTCAGCCATATAGACAAAGTATCATGTATGGTACTAGAAAGGACCGAACATTTGGGTATTCGATTTCAATCAAGATTCAAAGCTTCCAAACAAGTTCCAATAGTCAAGAAGGTAGAAAATGATAGGGGTATAAATGGAGATTTGCGGCCAAGAAGCCCACATCTAAAAGGTATACAAGATGCCCAAAGCACAGTGGAACAAATGACAGCTCTTGAAGACCAGAAAAACTTAGAGAGTTAAGGATGTAGTTTGCCAGAAAATGATCCAACAAAGGGGCAAATTTTTTTCTTCAAAAAAAATATCGGTATTGATAAACTTCAATGTGAATGCCATATTTTCAACAAGGGAATTAATGCAGAAAAAAAAAAAAAAACTCAAGAAAGCATAAAAGATGAAAGAAAAAGTGTCAACATGGACCTCCAGTAGAAGAAGCCTATAGCAGATTTGTTGCAATGGTCCCACCTGAACGGAAGGAATTGCTTCTCCCAGAACATCATCATTTGTCATGGCACGATCTTCCCCATTTTCCTAACATATTTATGAAAGAAAATTATGAAATACTCTGCCATATATACCATATAAACCAGGAACAACAGAGGCAGCATCCACATACATGTGAATGAGTAGCCTCCTGCACAACTCCACCATCAAAATCTGGAAGGGAAGTTCTTTTCCACTCTGGAGTTCTAGGACAAACAACTAGCTCAGGCTTCAGTTCATGATAAGACCTATACAGGGAATCAAGATAGTCCTGTTTATAGACTCCTGGATGGCGTGCTCTGGAAAATATATTAATTGCCTGCAGAATGGAGATTGGAGAATTAACAGAACATAATAAATAAGGCCATCATTGATAAACATAGTGAACATTTTCATTAAACAAGAAAACCATCAACCCACCTCAGTGACAGAGATTGACTCTGTACGTTTAAGAAAATGCGCAACCATATAACCGGTGCGGTTATGGCCATGCGTACAGTGGACAAGAACATACTTCTTTGTGTGCCTTTGGTGGGAGAGAAATTGCAACACCTAATAAGAACATGCAGACATGAGCCAGAGAAGCTTTGAACTGCATTATTCTTTTCTGTGAGGGTCATTGAAGTTTTCCAGAGGCAGAGAACATGAGACAGATTCTGTTCTGCTTCATGTTCAACCTGAAGGAAAACAACGTACCTGCTGGACAAACTTATCTATAGATGCATCGTCAGGTACTGAATCCCTACCCACGCATCTGATCTGCATCATTAAACATGTAATCAGGGGACGTCTCTACCAAATTACAGTAACAATATTACAATGGTGGAATGAGTGCAGATATGAACAGATACCTTAGAGTAGCCTATGCCTTCTTCTGACCATGACGATATTGGGTAGTATCGGTTAGTGTTAGTTAGATCAATCACCAGACCAATCTGGATTAACCAAGTCAGGAAGCAAGAATTTAATAAAAAGTGAGAATATTTTTGTGCACAAAGAGGCAAAACTATTGCTTTTAGCCAACTCACTTCTCTTCCCAGTTGCCTTTGCTGATATATCACATGCTTGGGTGTATATCTGTGTTCACATGGAATGTACTGATCGAATGATTCACCAAGTGGAACTTTTGAAGGAATGATGCATCCTATTGCTTGACCATATGCAGGGCAACCTAGCCAGCCTGCAATACAAAGTTCATAGCTTAGACAACCCCATTACAGCAACTACTGTAGTTCTTTTGACCAATCGTGGTTGCAAAGGAAAAAAAACCACCTTAGTTGCATGCAAAATTATAGTAATACACCCTTGAAGTTCTTTAGTTCTTCCATGTTCGAAAACCCCCCCGGCAATTTTGGTAAGAACAGTTTTTGAACCCGAATTGCACTAACAGACTTATCATGCGCCTTTCTTTTGTCACACAATTGGTCTTTCTTAAATTCCATATTTTTCCTTTCTTTTTCTTTTTTGTTGGCACCAGACTGAAAGAATACAAGGCTTTACCATGAGGCAGCATGTTTCCATCACTGGAGGATTCAGGATTTCCCAGTTTTAACCGTTTATCATGCAGGGATGGAGGAGGGAGAGGGGATGGACCCTCGCCTGAGTGCTCTGGGAATCTCCGTTTCAACCTCCATTGTCTTTCCTCCTCATCCTGGAAGGAAACAAAGCACTTACAGTAAGTTAATTTTACCCCAAAACCAGACGCAAAAAAGCCATTCCTCAGGGTAATGATTTTGGCTACATTACATACTTTGTTCATTGTGTTCCACTTGGAGTTTCTTCTTGCCAACGTAAATTGTCCACCAAGAAACGCTGCCAATCACAAAGGCCACAGAAAGAAACCCTTCAGGAAACATGATTTCCACCGAGTTTCTTTTCTTAAGAGAATTTTTTCTTTCTTTCTGTCTTTTTTGTCTCTTTCCAGAGCAATTTAAATTCGTTTTCGATTAACAATATTAAGTCTTTAAATTTGTTCAACTCATCGAATTTATTATACCCGATTGTAATTAAGCTTTTTAAGTTGTTCGATTCATTATATGATCGGGAAACAGGATCCAGGTTCAAGAAAAAGCTGGACCAAGAACGTACGCTTGTCGGTTGATAGAGGCAAAACTTTCTCGGTTTCTTCTGTTTCACTAGAGAATATTGGATTCTTGAATCGGTTTTACGGGTTTGGGTTTTGGGGGCACCAGAGGAGGAAGGGAGAAGGACGATATGGAAGAAAGAGGGGAAGAGAGAAATATGGGAGGGAAGGAACCAAAAGGGGGGGTGACGCTGCATATAAATAGACGTAGGTCAAGTAGCACACCGCCTCATGACATCTGCGATTGATCCCCACCGTTAATTGTTTATGCCTAGCCAAGGAAGATCCTGACCGTTTGTTTTCCGTGCTTTGGGCAAATTAGGATTTCTTTTCTTTTTTGAGATTTCTTTTTTGAGAAGGAAGGCAATTTATAGACCCCGAAGGAAAACAAAAGGATTCTGTGTTATATTGTATCAGTTTTTTCTTTTCTAACAAGTTAATATGACTTTACAGCCCAAACCACCATGAATTTTAGTAAGATCTTCTACATTCATTAACAATTGTGGAAATTAAGTTTACAAGAAAAAAAGAAATCCTCCCCATGGTTTATTAATATATGTGTTATATTGTATCAAAATAGTTTGTTGTAAAAATCAGAAAATCATTCACACAAATAATTATTTTGTTGAATCTAAAAATCTCACACACATAAATTAGGTGGCACGTGACGGGTGAAGGTGCCTATACTCTCAGTATTTTCTCATACTACTATTTTGTTACATTGATAATAAATCTCAAAAATATCTAAACTAGATCTCTTACTTAACCAAGAAAATATAGCACCTAAACGACTCCTAAGACTTAAATGCTAAATCTAATAAAATAGAGCATAATTTAAGATATCAATATTTTTCTAGTATTGATATGATGGTGAGAGTTAAACTTAAAAGGTTTCTTAAGGATAGGAGCATTTGTATCCCTATTCCTTCCACATGCTCTTGGAGCATGCGAAAAATTCTCAAGCTTAGGGATCTTTTTTCATCTGCTATCACTTGTTCAATTGGTAATAGTTGTGCTACGTATGTCTGGTGGGATAACTGGCATCCCAACGGAGTTCTTCATTCACTTATTCCTGCTCCCCTGATCCCACGTACCAAAATCCCAATTCAAGCGGCAGCCAATATGTTGATCTCCAATCATTCCTGGTCTTGGCCTTCTAGTCGCCTACCTATCATTTCACAACTCCAACAAGCTGCGGCTACAGCTATTACACCTTCATTTGCAGCAGATCAAGTTCATTGGAACAGGTCAGCTTCTGGTGTGTTTTTCTGTTGGGAGTGCATGGGAATTCATTCGCTCAAAACATGCTCGGGTGGATTGGTTCAAACTCCTCTGGTCTGCAGGCTATATACCCAAGCATAGTTTCATTGCTTGCTTAGCCATTCTTGATAGGCTATCCACACGAGCAAGGCTTCACAAATGGGGGATTGTGTCTAATGCTTCCTGTCTTCTCTGCTCTCATTGCAGGGAAACACGCAACCATTTGTTCTTTACTTGTCCTTTCTCAGCAGAGGTATGGACTCATTTACTTGCTTTGTGCAATGTTCACCGGATTGTTGGCTCTTGTGCTACTGAATTCCTTTGGGCAAAGCAATTCCTTCAAAAGAAATCTCTTAAGTCTATGATCTTACGCCTAGCTTGGTGTTCTTGCATCTACCATTTGTGGCGTGAAAGGAATAATCGACATTTCACGCATTGCTCCCGATCTGCTGGTGTAATTATTTCTGATGTTTGCTCAGAATTGAAGATGCGTTTCTGTGGATTAACTCACCTCAAAGCTCGGCCTCTATCCTTCGAGTTACAACAACTCTGCCACTTTTGGAACATAAAATTTACACCTTAGAATGAGCATTCTTGCTTATTTTTTTTGCTTATTATACAGACTTTTGTACGCAACTTTATATCTTGAACCTGGCTGTACAGTTTGTTAGGGTCCTGCCCTAACCAAGTTTTTGAAATCCAATTTATTTGATTCTCAAAAAAAAAAAAAACTTAAAAGGTTTCTGAGTTGGAGTCGTGGCCTCTAAAATAAAATAAATAAAAAATATAGAGTGCCTTTGAGATTTTAAACTGAAAAATAAAAGAATGGTACATTTTGGGTCAAGCTGGAATTGAGCCCAAAGAGATATATAGATAAAGCTCAATACAAGCACGGTATCGTTTGGACAAAGCCGAGAACACCGACCAAGGCCCTCTCACTACAAAAGGCGGAGCCCTAAACACGGATAGGTAAAAATCGACAAATTTTTGGTTTAAGGGGGTCACTCACTCCCAATCGCTTCTCCCGCTCGCGATACTCTCTCTCGCACAAAACCTCTCCCCCCTTTTTCCTTTGTACGGAGCTCAAAACCCTAGCTTTCGACAATGAAGCTCGTCAGGTTTGTATTGCTTTCTTCCCGTAGTAACTAACCTCACTAATTTGTTGCTGTTTAATCTGTTGGTTTCTTACTTTTTCTCTTTTTCGCCTAATTCGTTTCCAGGTTTTTGATGAAGTTGAACAACGAGACCGTCTCGATTGAGCTAAAAAACGGCACCGTCGTCCACGGAACAATTACAGGTTTTCCTTCACTCTCTCTTTACATCGTTCTACACCGTTGTTCTTTTTTGTTGTTTCCTTTTTCTTCCGGTGATTTATTGTGTGTGTGACTAGGGTTTTTGCTGAACCCTAATAAACTGTTTTTGCTGCACTTCTATTCTTCCTTAGATGTATATGGTGTTTGGAGAATTGCTAGTGTTAGATGGTTGGCTGCCGTTTTGCTTTGCTAAAACTGAGATCTACGATGTTTAGATGTCGCCGCTAACTCCACAGATTTTTTTACCTTAAGTTACTAGCTTCTTTTATCAATCGCGCTTGCCGTTTGTCTCAAATTTCCCCTACCGGTTCTGTGATATGTTTGATAATTTTGGTTTACGTTTCGATTTGGCACTGATTTTTCATAGTCTAACGATTGGAGCTGGACTTGGTGTTTTTGGTATTCCTTCATTGTTAACTATTTGTTTGGGGTTTAGACACACTATCTTCTGTTTGTCTTGTTGAGATTTTGGGTTTTCTAATGATATGTTCTTATTGTATTTGGTTCACTCTTATATCTGTAACTGAGAGTTTTATGATTCTCGGTGGTTTCTGTATATTTGCTTTTAAGTTTTAACTTTTGTTATATCTTTTTCTAGTTCATTGGGGGTGTATTCTTTATAAACTTCATGATTAGTCTCACCCTGTTTGTTGCCCTGTTAGATGACAAAGTGATCATTTGTTTGATTGCGCATCATAAAAGCTTACCCTGCTCAGTGGTTAGTAACAGTTTTCTCTACGTTTACCTGTTCAATAAATAGAAAGCAATTGTTTTCTCTACTTCATTTTCTCCCATTATTCTTTTCCTCATTGCAGTGAGTTCAGAGGGATATTAAGTTTGCACTTTCCTGCTCCAAAATACAGTTGAGAAGTTATATGTTTCATCTGTTCAAGGTTGTTTTACGGCTTTCTTATTATCATTAACCATTTTAACATGCACTGTCAAATCATTCAATGTTTTTTTTCTCATTGTTTTTAACTATCTGGTGATAATGCTGGAGTAGCATCAGCATTGGTTAACTC
Source organism: Turnera subulata (assembly GCA_028386065.3). Classification (NCBI taxonomy): domain Eukaryota; kingdom Viridiplantae; phylum Streptophyta; class Magnoliopsida; order Malpighiales; family Passifloraceae; genus Turnera; species Turnera subulata. The sequence continues at coordinate 61,801 of JAKUCV010004604.1, forward strand.
AAGTCTTATGAGTAACATTGCTTTCATCTAGTGTAGCTCTCAAAGGCTCTTGCTTTTGCTTTTGAAGATATTTTGTTGAGAAGTGTAGGCTTTTGTATCACGGAACATCTCAGTGAGAGTTCCTCCAAAAGAAACACATGGAACCCAAAATCCAATAATTTGTAAGCCCAAAAACCTATGTCTAGCAGGCAACCCCATTGAGTTCTCAAATGAATCTCAAGAATGTTTGAGCTGGGTTGTTGCATGCCAGTGCTGTGTGCGTTACAAATGCCTTACATGAACATTTTTATATCCTCCAATTGAAATTTTGAGTTACGAGTTTCTTTCAAGGGATATATCTCGAAAGCTAAAGGACTAACATTACTGACTGCTTTTGTCGTTTGTTACAGGTGTGGATATCAGCATGAACACCCATCTGAAAGCAGTGAAGCTGACACTGAAAGGTAAAGATCCAGTAAGTTTGGATCATCTCAGTCTGAGGGGCAACAACATTCGCTACTACATCCTCCCTGACAGCTTGAATCTTGAGACTTTACTGGTGGAAGATACACCTAGGATGAAACCTAAGAAGGCAACTGCTGGTATGCATATCTTCTTCCTAGAATCAGCTTCATTCATATTGGTGATTTTGGTTATGCTTTGTTTTCCATATACTGTGGGAGGCTAATAGTTTTAATGGTTTTTGAAACCCAGGGAAACCTTTGGGGCGCGGTCGTGGTCGTGGACGTGGGCGCGGACGCGGTCGTGGACGTTAGAGGTGTTGCACTTGCTCTGATCTTTGGGAAATCTGGATTATGTAAACACCTAGTAGTGAGTACTATTGCTGAGGTTTAGGGACATGGAGGAACGTTGTCGCTGCTTCCATTATGCTTTTGCCTTTGGGGTGCTAGAAGTCTAAATGTTGAGTTTATGATTTGGTCGTATAAATTTGAAATTTGATGGGCATATGATATAATTATCGGCTTTTACCTGATATCTCTATATTATCGTGCATCATATATGGCATTGTAGCATCTCATTCTTTCAGTCTAGAGATTCTATTCTACGTTTGCCTTATTCTAGTTTTGCAGGTGGTACTGAGGAGTTTTTGTTTATATTAGTGGCCAAGACATGCTATGATGCTCTTCCGATTGCCTGGTTTGCTAGAAACTTGAATTCTGTGGTTTGTGGGGGTACCTCTTCCAATGCCGTAGTGTATATACATATTCAGCGACTCAAACGAACTTGTTCTTATGGACCTGCAACGAGAGAAGTAGAAAAAGAAAAAGAAAAGTGCAGTTAACAGGAATAATGGGTACTAAACGACATGAAACTGGTATTCTTTTGGGTTTAAGCGCCTTGGGCCTGGAGTAAACCATCATCTGGCCCATTTAATGGTTGTGGTCTTGTGGATGCCCGTTTGAATAATTTTTTTTTATTATTATTTTAATGAATCTTAGTTTTTTTGTCGCATTAATGAATCTTAGTTAGAATTTAAAAAATCAGCCATAAAAATATAGAAAGTGCTGTAGTAAATTTAATGTTTGGAGAACAAGGAAGCAAAGCAAAAAAATATCAAGCAAGCAAAGTAAGGACAAAGTTGCATTACAAATGGCAACAAATAAGGCGATAAGCAACTTAGCCGGATTGCCCTTTTACAATTATCTGGACCGTCAATGACAGCGCTTGCCTTCGTCCACACGATTTCTGTACCACCATATTACCTGTACCTTCTTCAAACTCCCTCTCTAGTCTGTGTACCTTCTCCAAAGCACCGAGACAAAGGCTTTTCGTTTTGGTTTTTTGCCTTTTCTTTATCCTACTTTGAACCTGAGATACCCCAGAGATGAAGCAGGTGAAGCAAGCTGCGGTGGTGGTTGGGGCCCTTGCGTTTGGGTGGCTGGCGATTGAGATGGCTTTGAAGCCCTTCCTCGACAAGGCACGCGCCGCCATGGACAAATCCGACCCTGCTCGCGATCCCGACGACGATGATTCCACTACTGCTACTAAAGAGTCTCCGCCCGAATCGGCTGCTGCCCCCGCTGACGTGGAGCCAGCCACTGTCTGATTTATTCTTCTTGTGGTTGAATGATTGTTTAATAAATGGGTTTTACTTTTACTCTAGGGATTGATGGGTTTCATTTCATGAGGTTTGTGGGTTTTAGGTGTTTTAGTTCTGATGTATGGTAATGGAAAGGGGGTTTCGTTTTGTTTAAAATGTATTCCGGTTTTCAATTGCGATGAGTATTTCAGTCTTTTTATCTCTCTGTTTACTTTTTTTATGGTGCTCTTCTCCTCTGGTTATTGTGAATTTACAATTCTGCATTTTGTTGATTCACCGTCTCCTATTCTGCTGCAGAAAGAGCAGCTTAAGGTTTGTGGGTTTAGACCTCTGAGTAGAAAGCTAATGAGTTTTCCAAACTTTAATGGATGATTTTAAATATTGAAGAAAGAATCATTACTTTTTTATTTACAGTTATTAGTATTGGATTCTAAATCAGGTTCAGTGGGTAATTTATATAGAAAAGAAAACCTATAGTAGGCTTTATACAGCGAAATGAAATCAGCCAAACTAAGCCTGGAAGCATTCAGCAATTTTGTTAAGTTGTGTGGAAATTCCATTAGCAGCTGCAGCTGCATCTGCATCTGCATGTTTCTTTTAGCAAAGATGGGAGCATATTCGTAGCGACATCGAGGGTATATTGAATTCGCGGCTCTCTTTTCCTTATCTTTGTCTCCTTATTTTCTATTGGGGTATTCTTCTTTGCCTTCTTAGATTTTATGGCCTTTTTATGTCACCATTACTCATAATAGTCTCTCTCTTACTTCAAAAGTTATAAATTATTGTGATCAAATTCTAAGTTTAACCAACCAAAAAAAGAGAATGAAATGGGGTTGCCCAACTAATGAAACATTTTCCGCAATAAACAACATTCAAAATTGTTTTCTTTTTCTTTTTTTACAGGAATACACATCCAAGAGTAATACTGCAGCCGTCTAAATTTGCACCGTAAGAGTTTTTTTCAATGGACCCACATTACCACTCAATAAGTTAAAAGTTGAAACTTCTTTTTTCGAAAAGACAATAAGATAAGATAAGTCCTCTTTAGTTGCAGTTGTACCGTATAAAAAAAAGCAAGAGTTTTGTGGAATTAAACGAGTATCTTTTTCTTTTTTTTTTTTGTTCTCAAACGAGTATTTAAGTAGTATTATGATATCTGAATTCACTCATTTTATTCAACGTGGGAAATTAGAAATTAGAAATTCGTTATTTTGCTAGTACAAGAAAAGTTCAAAGATTTTTTACATTCTTCTATTATCATATTTCGAAGTTTTGAATCAGGACTCTAAAAACAAGTATAAATTAGATAGAAAGAATGGTTAGTAATTTGGATCTTCCTCAATTTCCGGCAGATTTTCATAATTCAGCAAGCCTTCGCCCTGGAGTTAATACGCTTTAATCAAGATTACAAGAATTAATTCCTTTCCAGTTAAGGAATGAGACGATCTATCTGAAGTCTGAGCTTATATACTATCAATAGGAAACAATGTGAGACGATCTATCTGAAGTCTGAACTTATATACTATCAATTGGAAACAATGGAACTCATATTCTAGTGTGCAGAAAGTAGTTTGCTTGCTAATCGATTGTGATGCAGCTGGTGTTTATTGCATCCGTAAAACCTTCTAGTCTCATTCTTCTTTGTTGCAGTTCCAGATTGCAGCTACTGATCCATCTATGCTCTCCTCCTCCCCATCAAGAGGAGCTACTTCTACAAGTAGGCTTCCTCTTTTCCTAATGGTTCCGGTTTTTTTGGTACCGATGACTACTGGCAAAAATTTTAACGATTTGTACTTGAAATTCCTTGATAAAGTTAATTCAAAAGCTTTAAGCAAGGAGACTGTCCAGGCTGCAAGATTGCGCTATGCCTATTTCTCTATATGTACGTCGGAGTTGGCTTTTCCAGATAATCAACTTAATATAGCACCAGCATCATGCCACTCTCAGGTTCTTCTGGGGTCGGAGCTTATCAAGCCCGAGTTCCAAAGAGGACTCATTGCTTGAAAAATTGGAAAGCTGGTTCGACAAATAAACAATTAGCAGGAATCAAGTGTTAGGGGCTCGTGAGATTGATCCCAAATCTTTGATCACAGAGGCTGTTTTTTTGTCCAATTAAGAGTCGTCATTCATAGAACATAGCCTCATTTAAGCGTTTCACGATTCTGTCTTCAGGATTTGTGTTAAAATGTTGCCATCTTGCTTGACTGTCTGTTCATTCTAGTAGCGTACGAGAAGGGATTAATGATTGTGTAATTCCATTTACTTCCAAGGTACATTTACATTAATTGTTGACTATCTTATGGGAATATGATCTTGTTGGAGTGGATGCTTCTTGTGATAACCGGTGTAATTGATGCACTATGTGTTTACTTGATGAGGAATGGTGCTGGGATAGGAGCTGGTGCAATTGGCCAGCAATTGATTGAGTGGGCTAGCTGTTGGCTTCGGTTGATTAGCATTTGACTCGAATGAATTAATCAACAGGTGATTAGTCCTAATCGTGGATTAGTGCGTGTGATCAGTGATTGGGAAATTAATTGGAGACTAAGTGTGGGCTGGGTTTGGGGCGAGCTGGCCTGGCTCTATTGGTTGAAAAACAAGCATGAGGTGGAGAGGTGCTTAGACTAGGTGGCAAATTCTGGGTGAAAGGCAACCATGAGGTGGAGAGGTGCTAAGGCTTGGTGGCAGATTTTGGGAGCAAAGGCAGCAAGTGGCTGCTTAGTCACCTGCTTGCCTTAGCCTAATCTGCCCAAGCAAGCCCCTCACTCCCTCACTTGTGCCAAAACGTGAAGAGGGCTCAGGAGAGAAGGACTCAGCCATTCTCAAGGTTTCCCAAGACACTCTCACACAAAAGAAGGTGGGGTACGTAGCTGGGTTAAGATTCATGCTGGATTTGGTGCCAATAGACTTGTCTAGTGTGTTGTTGGCCTAGATAGTGAGTAAGCTTGGTTTGGTGGGAGTTCTAAGGCTTTGTTGTTGGGTGGTTGCTATGTGGGAAGGCTTTGGTTGAGGTCTGGGCATTGTTTGGTTGAATTGATACACAATTGGTGCTGCTGGAGGCCAATTGGTGCGCTGGGTGCGCCCAGTTGTCCTTACAGGGGGCTAATTGGACTTTCCTGTGCCTAGTAGGCTTGGACAGGGCAACCTGTTGGGGCGTAGGTCTAATAAGCGCCCAAATACTTGTGCTAATGCACTTGGTTAGGGCTGATGACTAGGGTTGATGCGCCAATGCAAGCATTGGTGCTAACCGATTGGCCTAACTTAGTCAGTTGATAGGCTAACTTATATGAGTTCCTACTTGATGCTTTGTGTTGCTGTACTTTCTATTGATGCTTGGTTGTGTGTGACAGGTGCTAGAAACCCAGGAGCACCAAAGGAAGGGGAAGGGCCTAGTGAGGCCTAAGTTTGCATAAGTTTGGTTGCCATAATGTGATGGTTGATGGTGCTAGCTTGTTGGTTGATGACCCAATATGCTATTTGATGGCACCAATGGTGCAAAGTTGATGATAAGATGATGATGCCTTGGCTTGTTGACGAGTCCGATAATTGGGCTGTGCATTTCATGCATTATATATGCATCCATGACATTGGCATAAGATGATATTGATGTTGATGATGGACCCTGCAGTGCCCCTGGGCTGCTTGGTCATATGAGATGATGGTGGGGCTGTACTGGACGCCGTGTGTAGTTTGGTAGCAAGTCACGAGCACTTCCCGTGGCTGTGGGCTAAGGAGTAACATGTGTAAGTAACCGGGCATGCAAACTTGACAATCAAGAGCAGCGGAAAGACCCGGAAACCTTGGAGGATCCAAGTGAAGCAACTAAACCAAACAACAAAACAAACATACCTGAAACGGTTGAGGTCTTTCACCCAACTGTAGAACCGAATCAGCAAGAGCCAGACGTAAGCCTCACCTCTCTACGGTATCCACACGAACCGTTGTAACCGGCTGAAAAATGTCTCACGACTTCAACCCGAGCTCTCCCGAACTGGTGTGCTAGCAACAGATTTCCGGGAGTTGTGTTTGTGGTGTTTTCTTTCTTCTTTCTCAAGAAGATATGTGTGTGTTTTGCCTCTGAAAATTTCAGATCTCAAGACACTCTCAAAGCTCTGAAAACTCTCAAGCAAGTGAGGAAGAAGGCTAGAGTAATCAGATTACTCAACCCCATCAAATGCATAATGTAGTGGAGTTAATGGCCAACAAGGTGGACCATTAAGCAACATGATTATGTCTCCCACTAATGCACCAACACACCAACTCATCACAGCACTAAGTTTGGCCAATTATTCTGACAATAATTGAACCAAACCAGCCCAAAAACGACCCTGGTCCAACCACAGTCCAACCACACCTTGGTCGAACCATGGTCCAACCACGGTTCAACCACCTGCTCGAATCAACGGCTGTATGTGTGTGACCCTGTAGGCACTTGTAACGTCCGGCAATAATTGTAAACTCATTTACAATTATAAGCAAAGAGCGGCGTCTAGCAACACATCATTGCTACCCGAACGACAAGAGCGGCGTCTGTTCATTCTGATTCTATATGCCTCGGAACATGTCATCATCCCTTCGTCCCATTATCAAGATTAAACCGAGACATGGAATATGTCAATCTCGTATATGTTTAATCTTAGTTTCTTGATCCCTGAGTTAACAGTGTAAAACGGACACTCGTGATATCACCATATCACCTAATCCGAGCATGGCCATGCATTTAACAGTTCAACTCTATCAAGAAACCATCTGATAATATACCCGTTATATGGGTTGGACGAATCCCCTCTGGATCATACAAAACCCACTACACATTTATCATATACCCAATGATTACCCTTAAGTCCACCCAGTTACGGATGACTAGGAATAATATCAAAGTATACGACTCATATGTTGGGAACCTTGATGATCTCAGGTCTAAGGACAATACATATAAGAA
>JAKUCV010004604.1:70656-109157 GCA_028386065.3 Turnera subulata
ACTTCAAGATTCGCCTACTGTTGAGTATTGAAATGTGAGTTTAGAGCTGAGAGTGAGACTTGGACGTGTGCAATTCTGCTTGCTACTACCAGAATTCCAGAATTCCAGAATTACTTTACTTGTCCTAATCCTTGCCTATTTGTAATTGTAATTGTAATTGAATTTGATCATGCTGATGGACAATGCTGATGTTGTGTAATAGTGGATGTCCTGCACTCTCTGGTAAATTCTTGTTTCGGATTTTTCTGCATTTGTGCATTTCCTATTCATGTTTCGGTTATACCGTATACCGAACGTACCGAGTTCGGCATCAATCGGTATGACTCTTATCGGTATAGCCCCTTAACGGCACGGCATCGGTCGGCAAAATGGCCTTTCGGAAAATTCATACCGATGCCTTATCGGCACGATTTATGCCGTACCGACCGTTTGCTCAGCCCTACTTTTGGGCATATTACTAAAAATCTCCCACTTGCACTAAAGCCAATCATCCATGTATCTAATACCAATGGATACAGCATGACCATCATGCTTTCGCTGTGTGAGAGACTTAGTCAACGGGTCTGTTACATTGTTCTCGGAAGGAACTTTGCACAGCCATAGTTGTAGAGTCAGTAACTGTTCCCTGCTTGGAACTCTTCCAACATACAGTACCACCTCCAAGATAAAAACACATAACCTGACTGCGATCTAAAATCATCCTTATCGGTTTGGAAGCTAGCATCTGTGTAACCCTTTACAACAAGCTCATCCACGCTTCCGTAAACTAGGAATGCATCCTTAGTCCTTCTCAAGTACTTAAGGATGTTCTTAATCGCTATCCAGTGACTCTTACCGGGATCAGATTGGTATCTGTTTGTGACACTCAAAGCATAAGCGACATCCGGTCGAGTACATGGCATGGCATACATGATAGATCCTATTGCAGAAGCATAAGGAATCTTACTTATCTGCTCTCTCTCCTTAGATGTACTAGGACATAGATTCTTTGAGAGAGATATGCCATGTGACAAGGGCAAGAATCCTTTCTTGGAATCTTGCATGCTAAACCTCTTTAGCACCTTGTCAATATACGTACTCTGACTTAGCCCGAGAAGCCTTTTGGATCTATCTCTATAGATCTTTATACCTAACATATAGGCTGCTTCTCCTAAGTCCTTCATCGAGAAATTCTTCTCTAACCAAGTCTTTACAGACTGTAGTGTCGGAATATCATTCCCAATAAGTAGAATGTCGTCAACATATAACAACAAGAAAACAACAGTGCTCCCACTAACCTTCTTGCAAACACATGGTTCATCTTCATTTTTGATGAAACCAAACTCTTTGAGTACATCATTAAAACGAAGATTCCAACTCCTTGAAGCTTGCTTAGTCCATAAATGGACCTTTGCAACCTGCATACCATATTGACATTCTCTGGTCGACAAAACCTTCAGGTTGTGTCATATATACATCCTCTAAAAGATTTCCGTTAAGGAAAGCGGTTTTGACATCCATTTGTCATATCTCATAATCATGGTATGCAGCTATAGCCAACAGAATTCGGATGGATTTAACCATGGCAACTGGTGAGAAGGTTTCATCATAGTCAATACCATGAACTTGTTTGAAACCTTTCGCAACCAATCGCCCTTTATAGGTAATCACATTACCATCCATGTCGGTCTTTTTCTTAAAGACCCATTTGCACCCTATGGGTTTTACCCCTTCGGGTGGCTCAACCAAAGTCCATACCTTGTTTTGATACATGTATTCCATTTCTGAATTCATGGCTTCTAGCCACTTCTGGGAGTCTGGACCCGTAACGGCCTGTTGATAGGAAGTGGGCTCATCCTCATCTATGAGCATCACGTCTCCAGTATGAGTCATGAGAAATCCATATCTCTCAGGCTCATACTGAATCCTATCCGACCTACGCAGTCCATGTGTTATAGGAACAGGATTCTCATCCACAACACCTTGTGGTTCCTGTCCTTGTTCCATCTCAGTCTCTAGATCTCAAACTTCTTCGAGTTCTATTTTCCTCCCACTGATTCTTCTAGAAATAAATTCTCTTTCTAGAAAAATAGCAGTCCGAGCAACAAACACTTTGTGTTCGATGGGATTATAGAAGTAATACCCTTTGGTTTCCTTAGGGTATCCTACAAATAGGCACTTCTCGGATTTAGGGCCGAGTTTATCCGATGCTTCACGTCTTACGTAAGCCTCACAACCCCAAATTCTCATAAAAGACAAATTGGAACGCTTCCCAGTCCATATCTCATATGGTGTCTTTTCAACCGATTTAGATGGAACACGGTTAAGTGTAAAAGCAGCACTCAATAGTGCATGTCCCCAAAAAGAAGAAGGAAGGTCAGCTTGACTCATCATAGAACGAACCATCTTGAGGATCCATTTTGCAAAAAACTTGAGAGAAGAAGTACTTTTTCAGATTTTGACAAAGATTGACAACTGATGAGACGGCGAACAGATTATGAAGACACGAGAGAGTGAGTACAAGATGACTCCATCTTGAAACCCTAGGATTTTGGACTTTTGGTGTGGCCAGCCCAAAAAAGCTATTCTAATTCTTTTATGGGCTAAATGGATTATATCGTCTCGAGTTTTCTGCCCTTTTAACCTGGCGTAGAGAAAGATTTTCTGAGAAGATTTTTTTTCCCCCTCAAATTCACAATAACGAGTTTGAGTTTATTGAAAAGATTGACTCAGAAAACTTTACATTAGTAGATTGCATGCTGGCATTGTTTAGAAGGGGGAAAAACAAATTGTATGGGTATATTTCATTGTTTTCCTTATTTTTTGTTGTATGACAATGAAACCCAAGGCCCAAAACTTTAAATTACTAGATTTTAGCTTTTTATTTATTTTAGGGTTTAGAAATTGATAAACGGTTCAAATTAATTGATGAATGGTTCAAAGTAATGAAATCTGATTAATCAAAAAAAATAATTGTAAGACTTGATTGAAAAAGAATTAAAAATAATAGGATTTTTTTTTTTAGGATGCATTTATAGAGCAATGAGTTCAGCTGTTACGATGGGTTCACAGGACTGCATGGTCCCAGACAAACTCAGTCTTTGACTCTAAAGTATGGTGCGCTAAAGAATGTGCTAACTGATTAGCATGTCTGCTAACATACATAAAGTGAAAAGAAAGAAATTGTGAAGAGATTGTTTCCATGCCTTGAAGTAGGATCCCCACTCGTGTGTTTGGTAAAGAACCTGAGGACAATGCATGTACCAAGGCCAAGCTATCCGTTTCCCAGATTACACTATCAATGGAGTAGTTAGCCGCCAATTTTAAGCCAAAGACCCCTGCCAAGTCCTCCGCTGTCAATGGATCCGTCACCCTGACTTGAACCTTAACGCACTGAACAAAACTTGACCATCATAACCACGGGCTACAACTCCTAACCTGGCTTCGTTTGGTTGCCATGCTGCGTCCGAATTTTTCTTTATCCATCCAATGTCAAGACCCTTTCATTTCGGCTTAGCACCAGTAGCTTGTACATGTGGATGAGTTGCAGTTTCCGAGAGCGCTTGTTGATACTCTTGATGTAGGCTAATCGCCTTTTGAGCAGTGGTGCGAGCATCCGCCATGATGTTATTGAATATCAGCTCATTGCGGGTTTTCCACACCATCCACAAGAGCATGCACAAAGCTTCAAACTGTTCAGTGGTGGTTGATGTTTGTCCTGCCTAGGGGTGAGCAAAAAAACCGTGCCGATTCAACCGTGCCGATACCGACCGAAAACCAACGGTATCGGTATGGAAATCGAAGGGTTTTAGCGCCACCCCCTCCGATTTTGCCGAGCCGATAAGACCGCCAACCCTTCTCGGCAGAAGCTCACATATACCGTCAGCACACGGTACTGCCGATACCGACGATGAACCCAGACCCCAACAACAGCGACAAGCCCAATGAAATCAATCCCACCCAGCCCAAAAAAACCTTAACTTAATGATACCCAAATCCAGATTCAAAAAACCCAACCCAACCTAGCCGGCTAATATAAAAACACAAACCCTAAAAATCCCTAATTCCCTTCTCTCTTCTCTTCTATTCTCTTCTTCGCCTCTCGTCTGATTCTCTCTTTTCTCTCCATACACAGTCACAGACAAACCCACCCAGCCACTGATTTGTTGCGCTTCACGGCGGCGACGGTGAAACAACCCCCCACAAACTCTAATCAGCCACCGATTTCCTCTTCCCTTTCTTTGAATAGGCCTAAATTTGGTTAAAGTCCCAAACCCAAAGTCAGACACACACAAACCCTTTACGTCGCGCGTGACGGCGGCGACAGTGAAGCAACCTGCCAAATCCCTCTTCCCCTCCATCGTATCGACCTTACAAGCAATCCCCAAAGTCCCAAACCCAAAACCCCCAATTCTCGAAGTGGAACCCTAATTCCCCAAATCAATATCAGAAGCCTATTTGGCCAAATTCGCCCCCTTTTCTTGCAATTGATCACTCAGGTAAGTGTATTATTCAAATTTTAGTGTAATTACTTCATTTTTTGGTGCTCAATTGTTAGTGCTAACTGTTTATGTCGAGTTTGTTTATAGTGGCTCAATTGTTAGTGCTAACTTTGTGTAATTGCTTGTTCTTATAGATGGAGAATGTTCTTGGTAATGAATCTGTCGTGGAAAGCTCAGCTGCATCTCCAACGATAAATGTTCGTGATGTAGTGGGCTTGGATGTTGACCTGCCTACGTTGCCAATGCCACCGCATGTGTCAGGGTGAGTTACGTTTCTTTGATTTCAAATGTGTGAACTGTGAAGGTTTAGTTTAGTTATCTATCTTATGTGAAGGTTTATTTTAGTTATCTTATGCTTGTTTCTGTTGTGCGGTACAAGAGAGCAAACAACCACTGGTGGCACTGGTCACAATGACAACACTCCGATTTAACAAAGTGGAGCACGAACTGCTACTAGTGAAGTTGGGAAGACGATGGTGCTATCCAAGAAGGAAAGGTCCAAGGCGTGGGAACATTTCAAAAAAAATGAGAGTCCCAGTGGCATGCAAATTGGGAAGTGCAAGAGATGTGGCCAAGAATTCAAAGCTGATCCCAAGAAGAATGGAACCTCGGGTATGTTAGCACATCTTAAAAAATGTCTTCAGAATCATAGGTTAGAAGAGTATTCACAGACTGAATTGGTTCATGGGGAGGATGAGGAAGGAAAGAGTTGTCTGTCTGCATATAGGTTTGATCAGGATGCTTGTAGAAAAGCTTTGGCATGCATGATAATAGCTGATGAACTGCCTTTTAGGTTTATAGAGGGTTGTGGTTTTAGGAGGTTTATGTCTGTTGCGTGTCCTAAGTTTAAGGTTCCTTCTAGATGGACAGTTTCCAGGGACTGTTTACAATTCTATTTAGATGAAAAAAACATCTAAAGGAATTTCTCAAGTCCAATTGTCAAAGAGTGTGTCTCACAACCGACACATGGACATCAGTCCAAAGAATCAATTATATGAGTTTGACTGCGCATTTCATTGACAATGATTGGAAATTGAGGAAGTATGTCTTGAATTTGTGTCCAATAGCTAGTCATAAAGGAGAGAAGATAGCTGCAGGAGTAGAGAAATGTTTAGCTGAATGGGGAATAACAGGTGTTTTTACAATCACTGTTGATAATGCCTCTTCTAATGACGTGGCTGTTGGGAATTTGCAAAAGAAAGTAGGGAAGTAGAAGCATAGTGTTATGGGATGTAAGTTTATTCACATGAGATGTCTTGCGCACATAGTGAATTTAATTGTGGGTGATGGTCTAAGATATACAGGGAATTCTGTGTATAGAATCCGTAGAGCTGTTAGGTATGTTAGGCAATCCCCTGCTAGGTGGCAAAAATTTAAAGATGCTGTAGAGGCTGATGGAAATCAATGTAAGTCCTCTCTGTCTCTTGATGTTCCAACCCGCTGGAATTCAACATTTCTCATGTTGGATACAGCGTGTAGGTTTGATGGAGCATTCGATAATCTGGCTCTTGATGATGAGAATTATAGGAAGGAGATGGAGTCAAGTGATAGGGGAATTGTTGATGAGTGGATAGGTTTACCAACTCAGGAAGATTGGGCTAATGCTAGGAGATTATGCAACTGTCTAGGTCATTTCTTTGATCTTACAACATTTGTTTCTGGTACTAAATATGTCACTTGCAATGCATACTTTGAGGAAACTATTTCTCTCCTCATAATGTTGCTTGATTGGATTGATGATGATGACCTGGAGATGAGCATAATGGCTCAGAATATGAAGACCAAGTTTGACAAGTATTAGGGTGACATAGACAAGTGCAACATGGTGCCATTCATTGCTTCAGTTCTGGATCCTAGGTATAAATTTGGGTTTGCACAGTTTTCCTTGGAGAGAGTGTATGGTGAAGTGGCAGGGACCAAAATGTGGGACAAAGTTGTTGCTGCTGTTTATGCCATGTTCAATGCCTATCAGACATTGATGTCTAATCCATCCAGGGCTTAACAATCCTCCAGTGACTTAACCGCAGGCTCGGCAGCATCATCATCATCAGCCACCACATCAAGAAATGTTGATGCAAGTGTAGAGGGTGATGGTGCTGCAACTGAGGGAAGCCAAGCAAAGAGGGGCAGAATAAGATCCATCAAGGAAGACTTGAAGAATGAATACAAGAGGATGAAGCATGGTGAAGATTCTGAAGCAAAATCAGAGCTGGACAGATATCTTACAGAGCATGCTGAGCCAGATGTCAAGAAATTTGACATTCTGCAATGGTGGAGGATAAATTCTCCAAGATTTCCTATTCTGTCAATGATGGCTCGTGATGTTCTTACTGTTCCAGTGTCGACTGTTGCATCTGAATCAGTCTTCAGCACTAGTTGTAGGGTTCTGGATCCATATAGGAGCTCATTGTCTCCAAAAATTGTCCAGTCCCTGATCTGTGCACAAGATTGGATCAGAGCAGGGATTGCAGACTACAAGGCTGAATTCGATGTTGAAGAATCTGCAGCAAATGTAGAGAAACTTGAGGAAGGTATTATACCTCAAACTTCTTCATTTTCTGTTTATGTTTATTACATTTTGTAACTTAAATTAATTGCATTGTTGTTTGTCTATTGCAAGAAATGAGGGACTTGTTGCTTCAAGATGCTGATTCTATTGAAATGTAAGATGCAATCAGACTTGCTTCAAGATTCTAACACTTCAAAATGTGCAAATAAAATGACAATTCTGAAGAGTGAAGTGTTAGAAGGTCCAGACTCCAGCCCTTAAAACCAAACTCCAGAATTACTTGTCTTTACTCTTTGCTCTCTTTAATTGAATTGTAATTGATAGTTTGTAATCGAATTTGATTTGTCATTTGTACATTTTACTTCAGGGATGATTGTAATCTCTAGTTGTGTTAGTTGTGGATGCTGAATTGGTGATGGATGATGGCTGATGTTGCATGTATGGAATTGTTTTATGGAAAATTTCTCTAAGTAATGAAGATTTCGTCACCTTTGTTTTTAAATTCGGCAATACCGCATTCCAACCGTACCGAGGTCGGTATCAATCGGCATCATGCCGAAAGGCATGAGGCGCTTAACGGGGTGGCATCAGTCGGAGTATAGGGCTATCGAAAAAGTCATTCCGATCCCTTATCGGCACGGTATGTGCCGTACCAACCGATTGCTCACCCCTAGTCTTGCCTGCAACCATCTAGCCATAATCATATCAGTTGTCATGACTTGCTATGGAAACGCAGCTATCCATGCCTCATAGAAATAAGTGGATTAAGAAGAAAGAAAATAATATGATTTTCAAGCGAAACCTTATCCCCGATTTCGTATTAATTCTATGTGTAAAATGAATTTAATCTCTAAGCATATTTTTGTCATTTACATATATTAATAGTTATTAGACCCAAAATGGATTCATTAAGGCAACAAAACTACAAATATATTAAGAGGTTAAATTCATTTTACAAATGAAATTGATAACAAAATGTTGGGTTTTGGACTTTTGGTGTTGTGTTGCTTATGAGCCAAATTGGTCAGCCCAAAAAAACTATTCTAATCTTGATCTGGCTAAAGGGATTCTAAGGGCCTGTTTGGACAATTTTCATGATTTTTTTAAAATTAAAAGCTTGTTTGGGTGGTTAAAGACAACACGATTTCGACTAAATAGTTCTGACAAAAACTTCTTTAAGAACTAAAAGCCAAAAAGCAAAAAAAGTTGTTTTGGTGCTTTTGTGCGGTGGTATTTCCGTTTTTTTAAGAAGCCATTTCATTAATAGCATTCCAATAAATAAAGAAATAATAATATAAATTCACTTTTTTTTTTTTCTTTCCCGTCTTCGTTTTGTCTGCCATCCTCGGCCACTCACCACGGTCTCTCACCCCCGGCTAGCCCTCCCCTCCTTTGCTAAAGTCGCGCCGCCCAGAGAAGTTTCGAAGGCAAGCAGAGCACCCGATCCTCCACCTGCAGCCTGCGCCGCCCCGTGCTCCTCCCTTTGCAAGCAACAGTCTGACGCCAACATTTACGGAGAAGACAAAGTTGGCGGGATCCACGCCGGATCTGTAACAGCCCGGGTAAAAATTTGGTATTTTTACAGGGATTGTAAAAGTTTTTTACAGTGATTTACCGAATGAATTAATCTTGGGTAATTAATTCAAGGTAAATCGAGCGTCGTTTTTCGAAACCGAGTCTTTTCCCGCACTCGAGATTTTTCTGTGGATTTTACGGACCAAAGTTGGTATTTTTCGGGTCCCGTAATCCTCAAAAAAATCACACCGGAAAATAACTAAGGGAGTATCAATTATTTTCTGGTCCGGATCGGACCCACCTGCATTATTGAAGGCGGCTAAGTTTGTGTATAAAAGCAGGAGAAGAGCAGGGAAAAGGAAGAAAGGAAGAAGAGAGGAAGGAGAGAAAAAAAGAGAGGAAAAGAAAAAAAAGAGAAAGAAGAAAAAAGAGAGAAAAAGGAAAAAAAAAAAAGAAAGGAAAACCCGGAGTGAACAGTGTCGTCAACCTCACCCTCTCGGTCACTGTTCACGGGAAGACGACCGGAGCCGCAGCTCGACTCACCACCGCCACCATCAGGTTCGTCGTGCCGTCGCCGCCTCCCCTGCTCGATTCCGCCGCGAGACGCGCCGCCAGGAGCCGTTGAGCCGACGGACGACCCGCGAATCCGCTTCCCTGTCTTGCTGTCGCCGCGCCTCGCACCGCCACCTGCAGCCACCGGTGCTAGCGACATCGCCCTCGTCTCGCCAAGCCGTAGTCGTCCTGCTCGTCGCCGCCCCGCCTCGTCGTCGTCGCCCGCCGCTGCAGTAAGGTGAGCAGACCCGCTTGACCCGTGTTCGACCCGGACGCTTGCAGGTTGGATCACGCAGGCCTAGGTTAGGCTGTGGGCTGGTGCTGGGCCGAGCCTTGGCAGGCCTGTGCTGGGCTCCTTGCCTTGGCCTGGGCCGGCACTATTCATGGCCCAGTCCGATTTTTCTTTAAAAAAAACATATATACATATATATGGTTATAATCTATAAAAAAATTAAATAAAAATAAAAAGATATATTTACTGAAATATATATATGGTATACATAAGTAATATTTCTGGAAATAGATTATTATATTGATAATATAATTATTTGGGGATGTATTTTATCTTTAGAAAATAAATATGCATACCTATATTTATTTTCAGAAAATATATTTATGTGATTATATTTTCTGGAAAAAGAATACATATAGTATATGCTTACCTTAATATATATATTTGATAAATAATAATTTTCTGGATATATATATATATAATTTATAATGCTAGAAAAATAAAGAATACAACATAATTTTGAGAATTAAGGTTAAATGATATAATTTATTATATGAAAGTATTTTCTGATAGATATAATTTGTTAAGTATTTATTATGGTGATACTTTTTATCTTATGGAAAAGAATATACGATATGGTAAAAAAATAATTATTTCCAAGAAAATATTTTCGAAAAAGGTTTAATTATGATAAAAGGATAATTTCATGATAATATAAATATAATCGAGATGTTTTACCGATGAGTTTGATTTACAGTTTATGGCATCATAGCATACCAATTATGTGCATTTATGTGAGCATGTTGTTTTGTTGTATAGGTTTTGATATCGGGCAGTTTCCCGAGGAGCCGGCTTTGGACCGGTTGATGTTTTTAGAGTTCAGTAATCGACTAAGGTGAGGATGGATTTCCTTTGATATGTGCCTATATTACTCGGTTGTTGTGTTTGATGATTGTTGCAGTGTTGGGTGTTGCATTTGCTGTGGTTTGATTTGGGATGTTTATCCCAGTATCTTGATTGGTTTTGGGATGTTTATCCCCGTACATTGAGTTTTGGGATGGTTATCCCCGTGTATCGAGTTTTGGGATGCTTATCCCTGTGTCTTTTTGGTATAAAGAATAATGGATTAAATAATAATTTATGATAAGGATGTCGATCCTTGGTTTTGGGTTGGGATGTCTATCCCGGTATTTTGGTTAGAGATGTTGATCCTTGAGATTTTGTTTTGGATAATGATGATATAATTGTCACGTGGTAAGTTGTGGTACGACTCGATGGTTTAAGACTATTTTGTGGTGGCCATGATCTGGGTTACTTGTGATAAGCATGTCTATGCTTGGGATGTCTATTCCGTGACTATATTTGGGATGTCTATCCCTGGGTTACTATTTTGGGATGTCGATCCCTGGGCTCTCTTGGTTTTGATCTGGCACCTGAAATATGTTGAGAACCAGGTCTGACCCCTAGCTTATCCGTGACAGGGCCCGGAAAGATAAAATTGGAAGTTGGATTTTTGTTTAAGTCTTTTTGGTCTTGGACCAGTTTTGGGTCGAGTCTTTTGGATTGGTGTGATTGGCTGTTGTGCCTGTTTTCGACCTTGAGTAATTTGTAGTGTTGCATATTAATTGTCTATCCATGGTTGGTGGGCACTTCGGACTCACCCCTCACCTGCGAGCTTTCATCCCGTAGGTTGAGTTATTTGTGGTTCAGGTTTGATGCATTCCAGACAGGCTGCGACGTTATCCCTCGGACATGACTCGGATCCATTAGTTTGCATCCAGGGGCGGATCCAGAAATAAAATTTAGGGGGGGCCAAATCATAATACCATCTTGAATAATAGGGAGTAAAAAATATTTAAGGGGGCCAAATCGTAAAACTATTTAGAATTATAAGGACTTAATTGTATTATGTAAGGAAATATTTGAAAAAAAGTGCAAAATAGCAAAGCAAGGGCTCGAACCCGTGAGCTGCAGCAAGCAATGAGACTCAAATTCCACTAGACTACAAGCCAACCTGAGAATAATTATTACCATATTTATATAAATTTGGATCTTAGGGCGGGCCTGGCCCCCTTGCTCCCCCCCTATATCCGCCCCTGTTTGCATCTGTGTCGCATATAGTGTCTTTGTGAGTTTTAAAAGTCTTCCGCTGTGCTGATTATTGTTATTGTTGGGCCTTGGGCCGGTTGTGATGTTATTGGTGTTCCCGAGTTTGGATGATGGTTTTTATGTTGGGCCGAAGGGTCGGATTTCTAATGTTTATATTTTGGGCTGTTGCGCCAGAGTTGCTGTTGTATACACTGTATGCTGGGCTTTGTTTGGTCGGGTCGTTACAGCTCCGGCACGTGTTTATTATGTATGGTAAATACGGGTCGGGGCGCTTCATTTTTGGTAGCGGAGCGGGCGGTAGGTCCTTGGGTGATTGTTTTGCTTATTTGCTGTGCATAGCTCGCTCCATATGTTTATTATTTTGCATTTATGTCATTTAGTTAGTACATGATGGATCCAGTCGAGGGACGTCAGCTTGCCACATAACATTCACATTAGAGGTAATTGATGCCATAAACATGCAGAAATATAAATATTATTATTAATATTAACATTAATATTACATTATCAATTAAATTATTCATCTTCTTGGTACAACAATGACCCTGAAGCTATTGGGGTCATTGTTAATGTTGACCCTGACGCTATCGTTCCACGAGAACCACATACCGCCCGTGTTGTTCTGGCCAGGAAGCTCGAACCGGTTTGCTGGGGGGAACCGAAGTGGGATGACACCGTGATCGTCTTCAGGCTGCCACTGGGTCTCTGTGAGCAGAACCATGTTGGGCTTGTACTGGTTCTTCAGATCCCTCAGGGTACGCGAGAACTCTTGGGAACACCTACCGATTCCTCTGCAGTTCCACACCAGCAGTCGGGCCTTTGGGCAAGTTAGGGGTAACCGAGTCACTCTGGGCAGTCATCGAGAGCTGGTAGTAGGTGCCTTGGTCCAGGAAATGGCAAGTGGGCTCTAGGTTGAATTCCTGAAGTCTTTCAGAAATGAAAAACATGACGAAATTGGCCGAGCCGTAGAAGGAGGTTCTCAGAGTGCTTGAATCCTCCAGGAAGAACGTCTCTTCCATGGGAGTGACAAAGAACCTCGAGAAGTAGAGTTCGTCGACGAAGACCAAACGAGGCATCCTGCCGAGCTCGTTCGGTAGTTCCTCTGGACGTTCGTTGATCAGGCTGCAGGCCAGCCAGTTTCTTCTACCGAGGGAGGCACCTTCGACGAAGAAGACGAATGACGGAGTAGGCATCGTGTTTTGGACGCGTTGGTGTTTTGTTTTTCTGAGTATTGTGGATTCTTTTGCCTTAGCATTTTGTTTGCTTTAAGATGCTTTATGGTTTCGCTTTCCAACGTTTCGCCTTTTATAGGAAAAAAAAAAGGGATTTTCTATTGTTCAAGGTATAGCCCCCACTTGTTCTTGGAAAGTTTTAAATATTTTTCGGTGATGGGAAAAGTAGATTCCCTTCACAAAACTCCAAACTGTTTTCATTCTTCTAGGTGTTGCTTTTTGAAAATTTTGTCGTTGCCTCATTTATTACTTTATCACTTTATATGTTTTTCGGGCTACAATCGCAGTGTTTTTCAGCTCTTTTCCATCTCACAATTTTCTATCGCCCTGGCTACCTTGGCATTTCTTTTTATGGTTTTTCTATATTTTAACGCCCCAATTTTCGTTAATTGATTTTTTTTACGGAATTTTCAAAATTTTCGGTATTTAATTTCCATTTTTACCCTTGTAGAATTTCCGGGAGTCTTTGGTTAAGAAATTATTGTTATAATCAATTTATTCTCTTTGAAAATATTATTTTTACTTTTAGAATTTATCCTTGTTTAGGTTGTTTGGGAACAATTGGAGTTCCGGGGTGAAATATGGAGTTTATCGTAGTTTCACTCAAAACTACGTCGTTTTGAATTAACGTAAGGAAAAAAATAAAAAAATAAAAAAACCTAATCCTATACACGTTGACCAGGGGAGTTGACCGCGCCTTAAACCAAAACGACGTCGTTTTGGTCAAGGCCGGCCAACCCTAACCCCTCCCTCTTTCTTTTCTCTTCTCTTTCTCTTCATTCTTTTCTTTTCTCTCCCGACTTTGGCTGCCGCTCACTCTCCCTCCCTATGGTTTCTCTCTTTCTTCCCCACATTTCCTTCCCCTCAAACTGTCGCACCCGACCATGTTCTCCTCTCCTTTTTCTCTTCATGTCGTCGCCGTCGAGATGCCATCGTCACTTGATTCACCCATTATCTATTCCCCCTCCTTAGCCGCCGCCACCACTGCAAGTAGAAGGAAGGGCTATCGTGACGGGGTGCTTCTGCACAGGAACGGGCGCGAGTCGTCGTCGCCTGTCCGGTATGTTGCGCCGCCTTCTCCTTTGTTCTTCCCTGTTTTGTTCTCGCATTTGACGTTTTGGATCGATTCACTAATCGGGTCTCCCGTTTTGTGTTGTTTGCGTGACGACGAGTGTCTGTGGCGGGTTCGTGGTGGTTGGTGGATGGCGGAGTGGTTTTGAGGCTGATGTTCCTGGGCTTAGGTCACCAGCAGTAGGGATGTTCTGGCTGTGCTCGGGTTTGTCCTCAGCAGTGTGGATTGTGTTTCTGGTCAGGGCTGCGAGTTTGAATTGTACGGTTGTCGGATCTAGTGATTGGACAGTGGGGTTTTCCGGTAAGGATCCGAGACCCTCCACCCTCTTTCTTCTCTTTTTGTTTCTGTACTCTGAACGTTTTGTGTGTGTTGTTCTGGGCAGCACGGTGGCAAGCCCGGTTTGGCTTGACAAATTCGAGAAGGATCTGGACAGTGTTAGTTTGGGATTTTCGGGTAAGGATTTGATTCCTTAATTCTTTACCTGTTCGTTCAATTAATGTTTCTGCGAGTTAATTGTTTTGTTTGAATGCCGTTTTGTGGATGCTCGGATTGGCAGCTTGTTGTGGGTTGATTTTTGGGCGGTTGTGGAGTTTTTCGGTGAGTCGACCGGAATCCGGCAAGCTCGGGAATTTTCCGGCGAGGCTTGGGTTGCTGTTCCGGCAAGACATAAATTTCTTTTCTGGCATTACATGGTAATTCTCGGTGTTGGCCGTTATTTGATTTTGTACATGACATGTGGTGTAATTGTATTTAATCATTGTATTAAAATGAGAAGGGTATAGTGGATACCGAGCTTGGAGAGTTGAGTGGCGTGGCCGGTATATGTCCGACGCATGTAGTATTTTTGGGCCGGAAAATATTTGGGCTCGGGAGTTCGGTTAATGTGATTATGAGGATGGGCCGGGCTTAGGCCCAATTAATGTCATATTAATTGTATAGGGGCTTTTAGGCCCAATGAGTAATGAGGTGGGCTTTAGGCCCAATAGCTTGTATTTGAGATGGGCTTTAGGCTCGATAAGGTTTGATTAAGTTTATATGGGCTTAGGCCCAACAACTATAATATGGATTTAAGTTAAATATGAAATTATGGAGTTTAAGGGTTATATTTGGGCTTAGACCCCGACCTATTAGTGGATTCACGGTTAATGAACACAAACAGACTAGAAGGTTCTAGATTTCATCTTTAGCCTGCGTTTAGTCTCTGCCATGAATGAGTGTCTTATGTAATGTGTATGTCGTAGGATGTTGAGGACATAGGGATGTCGAGGCGGAACAAAGCTTCAGGTTCCGAGACAATTAATATGGCCCAGGTGAGGACTTATAAACCTTTGTATGCATTACTGCCTACAATGCTCGGTTAATAAACTTGGAACAAGAAGTGGTAATACTTAGTTGGTATTGAATGCCATATGCATGTATGCTTGCTGTGTTGGTGTTCCTGTGTGCACTTGTATCTTAATGATGATACCTTGATGCAGTATGTCTGATTACGTGTATTACGTGCCTGTTTGAAATGATATGCCAGTTGAGCATGAGTTTGTTGGTTATGAGATATAACATATGATATGACTTTATGGTTCGTGTGGTGTTGAGAATATGATATTAAATCCACACAACCCTATTTCATCATAACGTATGGCACAACTCTTTAAGCATAATTAAGATTAACGAACTACAATAATAATAATGCTACTGTAGGGCTGTTGACCGGTTGGTTCGAGCGGGAAGTGATACCCCTCGGGATTACATGCGGGATAGCATGGTGTATGCGGTTTAGCATATGGGTCTGTGATGACCGGTTCTACCTCCCTCTTTCTATCTCCCCCTTTCTACCTCCCTCTTTCTCTCTGTCTATCTCTCTCTCTCACTGATTGTATTGGGCCTTGCCCTGATTATATTGGGCTTATGCCCTGGTTGTCTCATGAGACGGGACCGAGCTCGAGGCACATAGTAGAGGGCCCTAATAAAATGTTAAAACTCTAAAAACAATAAAGTATAACTATAATAAGATGATAAAAGACAAGTGATGGTTTGAAGTCTGTTGATGACTTGTGATATGCATTGTGACTTGTTTGTGCACTGTGATTGCTATTGCTTAGCCGGTGTATTTGTGGTTGATTTGTATTTGTATACTTTGGTTTATTTGTTTGCGATGAGACAGTGGTTGGTCTCACCCCCTCACAGTCTTTTTTTTAGGTTAACTGCTCATTGAGCAGTGGTGCATATCAGCAGGTGGCGGTGCTTTCCTCCTCGGATCGGATCCATAGAGTTCACTGCATACATGTTATTATATGTTTTGTCTTCCGCTGCATACTCGCTTCCTTGTATAATTTATTGTATAATTGTATGTTGATTATGTTGTTTGTATCGTATCCGAGTAGAAAGGGCAATTTGGTCTTTTCATATATTTTAATTAATTAAATTGGACAATTTGGGATACGGGCATTTTATTCTACATCTTTTATCACGTGCATCCGTGACCGTTGTGGCTAGACTGATGGGACCATACCTCGAGTAGAGTGCATGTGCGACAAGGTTACACCTGTTTGGACGTCATGGAGGGATACGATATCTGAAAGACGTTTTTGGCTCATGCGGAGTTTGTGGACAAGTGGATGTTGTTTCTTCGAGGGACACAGGACGTTCTCGTGATCATCACCTTGCGAGTTAACGGATGTCGTTATCACAAGGAGAACCGATATCTCCGTCGGCTATACGAGTTTTTTTTCTTGGGTTCGAGGACGTGTACGATCGATCTAGAACACTGATCATGAAAAACGAGTTTTGTTTTGTTTTTAATTTCTTTATGTTGGTTTTACTTCCTTTTATTGGTTCTGTATTTAACATCTTTATGCTTGATTTTATTTCCTTCTTATTGGTTTTGTTCTGTTTTAAAATGTTTTGATTTTCTGTTTAACATAAGTTTTCACATTATAAAGAGAGATTTGCTTTTAGAAGGAAAAAGCTCGTTTATTTATTTTTCATAACGATTTTACAACAGAGAAGGAGTACCCTATGGGGTTACTTGCTTCTCTAGATCTTTTACAAGTTTTTGTATGTTTTTAATCTGGGAGGAGAGTTCCGTACACGCTAGTTCTATCTACATCACCGCCGAGCTGACCTTCTTCAGTGAAGAGTTGAGTTGCGTCAGCGTCTGCAGTGGAGTATCATTGGGAGCAGTTGCCTTGCCCTTCATATCCTCAGTTTTCTTGTTGGCACGCTTCTTTTGCCGTCTTGGGGAGACCACCATATCTTCCTTCAGACTGATGATGTTTGTCTTGGACCGCTTCTTGGGAGGTTCTTCATCGGAGCTTGTCGGGAAAGCAGTACCACCGATATAGCTGTTATCCTTGGAGTTTGAGGTGGTTCTTGTTCTCAGTGGAGAGTCCATGACTGTGTGTGAGTTAGCCAGTCATGAGGTTCGGTTCTTATAGAGGATGAGATGTCGTGTAAGAGTATAAGCGGTATCTCGCGTTGAGTTTGGACACCTGGTAGAGTGTACCAGAAGCTTATCGTGGTAGGTCCTACGGAAAAGACAAGGAATTTCGGGGGCGAAATTCTTTTTAAGGTGGGTAGACTGTAACAGCCCGAGTAAAAATTTGGTATTTTTACCGGGACTGTAAAAGTCTTTTTACAGTGGTTTACCGAATGAATTAATCTTGGGTAATTAATTCAAGATAAATCGAGCGTCGTTTTTCGAAACCAAGTCTTTTCCCGCGCTCGAGATTTTTCCGTGGATTTTATGGACCAAAGTTGGTATTTTTCGGGTCCCGGAATCCTCAGAAAAATCACACTGGAGAATAACTAAGGGGGTATCAGTTATTTTCTGGTCCGAATCGGACCCGCTTGCATTATTGAAGGCGGCTAAGTTTGTGTATTAAAGCAGGAGAAGAGCTGGGAAGAGGAAGAAAGAAAGAAGAGAGGAAGGAGAGAAAAAAAAAGAGAGGAAAAGAAAAAAAAGAGAAAGAAGAAAAAAGAGAGAAAAAGGAGGAAAACTGGAAAAAAAACAGAGAGGAAGAAGAAAAGAAAAATAAAAAAAAAGAAAAGAAAAGAAAAAAAAATACAAAAAAGAAAGGAAAAATAGGAAAAAAAAAGAAAGAGAAAAAAGAAAGAAAGGAAAACCCAGAGTGAACAGTGCCGTCAACCTCACCCTCTCGGTCACTGTTCACGGGAAGACGACCGGCGCCGCAGCTGGACTCACCACCGCCACCATCAGGTTCGCCGTGCCATCGCCGCCTCCCCTGCTCGATTCCGCCGCGAGACGCGCCGCCAGGAGCCGTTGACCCGACGGACGACCCGCGGATCCGCCTCCCTGTCTTGCTGCCGCCGCGCCTCACACCGCCACCTGCAGCCACCGGTGCTAGCGACGTCGCCCTCGTCTCGCCAAGCCGTAGCTGTCCTGCTCGTCGCCGCCCCGCCTCGTTATCGTCGCCCGCCGCTGCAGTAAGGTGAGCAGACCCGCTTGACCCGTGTTCGACCCGGACGCTTGCGGGTTGGATCACGCAGGCCTAGGTTAGGCTGTGGGTTGGTGTTGGGCCGAGCCTTGGCAGGCCTGTGCTGGGCTCCTTGCTTTGGTCTGGGCCAGCACTATTCATGGCCCAGTCCGATTTTTCTTTTAAAAAAAACATATATATATATGGTTATAATCTGTAAAAAAATTAAATAAAAATAAAAAGATATATTTATTGAAAAATATATATATGGTATACATAAGTAATATTTCTGGAAATAGATTATTATGTTGATAATATAATTATTTGGGGATGTATTTTATCTTTAGAAAATAAATATGAATACCTATATTTATTTTCAGAAAATATATTTATGTGATTATATTTTCTGGAAAAAGAATACATATAGTATATGCTTACCTTAATATATATATTTGATAAATAATAATTTTCTGGATATATATATATATATATATTTATATTTATATTTAATTTATAATGCCAGAAAAATAAAGAATATAACATAATTTTGAGAATTAAGGTTAATTGATATAATTTATTATATGAAAGTATTTTCTGATAGATATAATTTGTTAAGTATTTATTATGGTGATATTTTTTATCTTATGGAAAAGAATATACGATATGGTAAAAAAATAATATAATTTCATGATAATATAAATATAATCGAAATGTTTTACCAATGAGTTTGATTTACAGTTTATGGCATTATAGCATACCAATTATGTGCATTTATGTGAGCATGTTGTTTTGTTGTATAGGTTTTGATATCGGGTAGTTTTCCAAGGAGCCGGCTTTGGACCAGTTGATGTTTTCAGAGTTGAGTAATCAGCTAACGTGACGATGGATTTCCTTTGATATGTGCCTATATTACTCGGTTGTTGTGTTTGATGATTGTTGCACTGTTGGGTGTTGCATTTGCTGTGGTTTTATTCGGGATGTTTATCCCAGTATCTTGATTGATTTTGGGATGTTTATCCCCGTGTATCGAGTTTTGGGATGTTTATCCCTGTGTCTTTTTGGTATAAAGAATAATAGAATAAATAATAATTTGTGATAAGGATGTCGATCCTTGGTTTTGGGATGGGATGTCTATCCCGGTGTTTTGGTTAGGGATGTTGATCCCTGAGATTTGGTTTTGGATAATGATGATATAATTGTCACGTGGTAAGTTGTGGTACGACTCGATGGTTTAAGACTGTTTTGTGGTGGCCATGATCTGGGTTACTTGTGATAAGCATGTCTATGCTTGGGATGTCTATCCCGTGATTATATTTGGGATGTCTATCCTTGGGTTACTATTTTGGGATGTTGATCCCTAGGCTCTCTTGGTTTTGATCTGGCACCCGAAATATGTTGAGAACTAGGTCTGACCCCTAGCTTATCCGTGACGGGGCCCGGAAAGATAAAATTAGAAGTTGGATTTTTGTTTAAGTCTTTTTGGTCTTGGATCAGTTTTGGGTCGAGTCTTTTGGATTGGTGTGATTGGTTGTTCTGCGTGTTTTCGACCTTGAGTAATTTATAGTGTTGCATATTAATTGTCTATCCGTGGTTGGTGGGCACTTCGGACTCACCCCTCACCTGCGGGCTTTCATCCCATAGGTTGAGTTATTTGTGGTTCAGGTATGATGCATTCCAGACAGGCTGCGGTGTTATCCCTCGGACAGGACTCGGATCCATTAGTTTGCATCTGTGTCGCATACAGTGTCTTTGTGAGTTTTAAAAGTCTTTCGCTGTGCTGATTATTGTTATTGTTGGGCCTTGGGCCGGTTGTGATGTTATTGGTGTTCCCGAGTTTGGATGACGGTTTTTATGTTAGGCCGAAGGGTCGGATTTCTGATGTTTATATTTTGGGCTGTTGAGCTAGAGTTGTTGTTGTATACACTGTATGCTGGGCTTTGTTTGGTCGGGTCGTTACAGCTCCAGCACGTGTTTACTATTTATGGTAAATACGGGTCGGGGCGCTTCAGGATCCGCCTCCATTACAGCAACTCTCTCATCCAGAACCCTGGCCAGCCACTTGACGCCTACAGCTCCGTAAAGTTGAGCAAAGAAGGACACGATTCCGGCAAACCGTGCTAGCTCCTCTGAAAATCGTGCTCTCCTCCCATTGATTTGGAGGAGCAAGACAGCGACTCAGAGACCCGAAGGCCCGCACCGACTGCACAACGTCACACCCGCAACGCCACTTGCAGCAACTCGCCTCCACTGAGCCAACAACGTTAGACCTCCATCCAGGTAGTTCGACATAGTCGGCTCCACCCATCATCGACAATACCCAATGAAGGAGAAAGATTTTCGGCGATGCATAATTTTATTTAATATTAAATAAAACTATATAATATCAAGTAAAATATTACTAAAAATTGTCTAAATATTTAACCTAATTTATTAATATAAGTATTGAGTAAATAATTTAAATTAAATTATTAATAAATTATATCATATAATTTTGTTGTTAAACTCTCATATATAATTTAAAATAATTTATTAAATTATTTTATTCATCTAATAAGTTTTTAATTTTTAAAATTAAAGAATAGTTTCCAAATTTATTCCAATTAAACAAGATTTGTAATTTTAATTTCTTAGAACTATTTTATAGTATAAAATATTCAAACGAATTTTTAGCTTTCCGAATACTTCCAAAACAATTTTCTATTCTTAATTTCCAGAACAATTCACAAAGCACTCCCACACGCACCTTAATTTGTTGTGCTTTTGATGGTCATGTGGGAACGCATCCTCTTGTACAGTAATGGAAACACAATCTTCATACGGATCACGAAACTATTGTCTATATACGATAACTGTGGAACAAAAGCTTGTAAATTTGAACATGAACTTGGCCCAGGTGAACATAACACAATAAAGATCCAAAAGGACTTTTAAAATCAGATCGAGGTCAGCGTTTCATTTCTGCAGACATTGTTACTTTCATTGACAATTTGACCCTCATAAATTCCTTTAACTTCTAGGTTATGAAGATCATAGGTTATACAGAAAAACTAACACATCAAAAAGAAAAGGCAGCCATGGGGATGGGATATCAATAAAACTTGCCCCAGATATGTCTTTGTGAGGTACTTGAGCGAGTGGGACACCACACTAGATTAGTTTTCTTCAATGACCGATATTCTGAGATATCCCTGTGCAAAGAAAAAAAAACAATTTCGCAGACAAGGAAAAGAGGCTAAGTTCTTCAAATCAAAATTTTCAATTTAAACACGAAGGAAATGGGAGATAATCTTTCACCAAAAATAATAAAGCCAAACATGTTTACATTATTGAAACTCAGAAAATTAGTATGCATTGATATTGTTAATTATGTTATTGTTATATACTCATACTTATTTAATTTTAAGACACGCAGTTATTTTTATTCCTCCCATTGGCGATGAGTCAAATAAGTACGTAAAATTAGTTGAGATATACTCAATACTCATATATAATATTTTACTAATACATTCTTTTTCTTCAACGTCTAAACTACGATGTATGCTTAAAAATAATATAAGAATAATAAGATTTATACTTAATGTTAATGCTTCAGTTAATTTTTCTTCCGAAACATCAGACATAGATCTCTCTCGAACCTAAGTTATGGTGAGAGGGATGGAAGTGATTGAAATTGCATACCACTGTATGTGTTCAATAGATATCCTAAGAAAATTATAGGTTTCTCGAGACGATGACAAAATAATTTATATTTTAAATGTTTTGTTTATTTTCTATTTTCTTTTTGAAAAATTGCTATATTTTTTTTATTGTCTCAGAGAAATTATGTAGCGTTTAATCATGAAAACACGAAACATAAATGGCTTAAATTTCAACATCCTATTTTTAATCTTTCCTCTTGCTTGCTCCTTTTTGGGGCCTATAAGTATAAATCTTTCACTGATTACCTTTTTTTTTTTTTTTTCAGGACAAATATAATAAAGATCACATGACAGACGCTTTACTAAAGTTTTGTCCACACTCTTATATTGTAAACTAGTTTTGTCTTTGCTTTAGTTGGGGAGTCAATCGAACAAGAACAACAAAGGGAATCCAAATCGATCCAGAATCGATAGGGAATAATAATTGTTTAATGCTACTACAACAAAAAAAGATAAGAAGATTTGACGGACACGATGGCGGGTCCATATAATATCACAATATGGGGCAATCAGTAATGGCGTGGCAGGCAGGACATGTAACATGTCTACTCGATACTCACGCAGGATGCATTGATTGTTTGATGATGATCACTAAAAGAAAAATATCACCGCGAGACCAAACCCGTAGATAAATGCCAATTCCCTACCCAAAGCACCGTTCAAGAAAGTGACACCATAACCCAATCCTTTATTCTCATCATTCTCCAATTCTAGACCTTTCACCCTACAGATTGTCGTGTTTTGGCCATAGTTATCTTCTATCTTGGGTTACCTGTCTCTGTTTTGTGTTTGGTTTTCTTTCTCTTTGTTTGGCTTGTGATGCGAGCTGGGGTCACCAGGTATGTACACGTCCTCTTTTTTGCTCTCATCTGATCTCTTATGTGAAATGATGGTTGTTTCTGTTTTCACAAACTGGGTTTTTGTCATGCTGTTTATACTGTTCGAACCCTTTTGTTGCTTAGCATTGAAGTTCTGTGGCTTGTGTCTGCCTCCCTTCATTTCAATACCCCGTTTGCGGACTTCTATGTTTTGTTATCCGGAGAAAAATAGCTGTCTAGAAACTTTCAGAGACTGAAAATCGTGCTTTGTATTGAATAAAATTGAGAAAGATGCACATATGAGCCTTCCTCCTTTATGGCTGGGTCTTCTAGACAATGGGGATAGCGTTTTTAGGTATATTCCCAATACCAGGTGTGATTTGGAATTGGTCAGAATTATTTAGCAGAAAATCAACAATGTTGGTGTTTTCCAGGTAAAACAAGCGGGGCTTAACTTTTAAGCTCTTGCTGTTTTTAATTGTCTGTGACTCATAGTTTGGGGCATATTTTCTTCGTTTGACATTTCCTATTGCTTCGAACCATCCCTTTAAAAGTTTTTAACTTCAAAATAATCGACTTCATACGGTATCAGTAGCGCAGTTAATTATTTTTACAGAAAAGAAAAGAATTATTCTTTAAAATTCTTCATAGCTTGAAAAGGCTCATAGTTTGGACCCCTCTTCTTTGAACTCAGCAATCTTTTTTGATTAGCTACCAGAAATCTTTACAGTGGTGGTTCTGGTTATATTGGGATTTGCGCATGGGTGAATGCACTATGGTCAGAAAAAGTTGGGTGGTTTGACAAACAGTAGTAAACATTATTGTTGAAACAAGAGTAGTACAGATGTTTACACTTCTTAGGTTGAGATGGGCCTAGTGGTAGGTATATGTTGTTCATATCTAGTTTGAGATCAACGCTTCGTCCACGTTTCTCAGTTGCTAATTTATTTGAGAAGTGTTATATTTTATCTCCACAGCTTCGCACGGATAATTCTAATTATTCATGAAAGACAGTGTAGTGTTTCCTGGTATGCAAAATGATTGCCTGTAGACTTTTCTGTTTCATTGTTTTCCTAGTGATTTATGATTACCCAGATAATTGTTGGGGACAGCTATCTTTAATATTGCACGCTAAACTTTTGCCTTGGTTCCACAGTGGTCTATGGCTATGTCGGTTGCACCAACTGAAAATACGGCGTCCTTAAGCAGTGATCTCTTCTACGACATACTGAGGCGTCTTGATGGCCCAACATTGGCCAGTGCAGCATGTGCTTGCGCTGCATTCTGCTCCATCTCTAAAGAAGAGAAATTATGGGAAAATGTTTGCTCTTCTATGTGGCCTTCAACGAACAGGGAAGATGTTAGAAGTTTAATATCATCAATTGGCGGGTTCAAAAAGTTCTATGCTGATTGTTTTCCCCTTATTGTTAACAAGGAAGTAAAGGAGTATCAATGGAATGACTATCTAGAGTATCCTGAAGAATGGACCGAGGCTGAATACTATGGTGACATGGATGAATTTGACAGTATAGAGCCATCAGATTTTGTTTCCATCGTTGATATTCGGTACAAGGATAGAACTATCTGTTCGAAAGTCTTGTGGGGAATTCCAAATGCTAACGGATTCAATGGTTGGTTTTACAATTGCCCGTTTCGGATTGACCTTCTTACCTATGCAGCTAGGGATGATGACAGTGAGGGCGAGGTATTCCTCTCTGTTTCTGATGGGCTCCCACCAATTTTATCTATGGAAAAGGAGAGAAAAGATGGGAAGCTGTGGATGGAGCTCCGGGATGGACTTCGACTTAGTTGGATTGTTGTAAACAAAAAGGTTAAGCAAGCTGCTAATCTAGCTAGCTGGAGCGCACTTGGTGGACAGAGGCATTGGCCCACAGACAAGGATTTTGTGATACGCTTTGGATCTGTTCTTTCTGCAAAAGAAATTCTTCCATGCCAAGTAGTAGAGTGCATCCTTATTATGAAGTTTAGAGTCATCCATACGGAAGGCGAGGGCGCTCAGACCACACTCAAACTAACAGAGTTAAGCATGCAACTGGAAGACATGGAAGGTGCCCATGTTAATGGAAGAAACAGTTTGCTTATTCTGAAAGAAGCATTGAGCTGCCGCAGGAGCAAAAACTACAGCGAAGTTCTCGAGTCTTGTCATTTGTACTCAAAAGTTCAAAGCGAGTTAAAGGAAGAGAAGATGAGAATTGAAAGCAGGAAAGATAGGTTTTGTATCATAAGCGCTATTGCTGCTTTCCTTTCGTTCTGGTACTACTGCATTTTGTAGAAGGGTTTATTCCTATTTTGTTTCTTCTTCTACAGTATCTGCTAGATTACCCTTTTGACTCTGTAGTATGTACTCAACTAATGTGAAGTCAATTTTGCTAGAGCTAATAAACATCTGTCTCTTTCTTTGCCTTGTTTGCCTGTTGTTTCATGTTTGGGCCTTTTTTCCTTCTCTTTTAACTTGTTTCGACAACTTGGTAACTTTGTTTTGTTTGAACATTGTCTTTTCCTTACTAGTCATGGGAGTCATGTGAACGATCTTGGTGCCTGTCCCTCTAACCAATCATTGAGCTGCATCTGGATGATTTTTCTTAGCCAAAATGTAGGAATCTGAAGGTGCTTAGGCTGGCTAAATTTTATTGACATGGTTAAGAAAGTGCACTGATCACATCCTTGAATTGTGGTTTAGTGCTGTTCAATTGCAAGTACAGAGCACAGTAGGACAAGTAAAGCTCCCGTGCAGTTGTTATTACTTTGGTGATAATTGAAGTTAATTGGCATTATTACGACACTCTTGTAGTGCTATGTTTTTTGCACTTGGAAGATAACTATGAATTTGTGTTTCCATGGACTATGGGATTGATGTGGCAGAACCCAGTCCCACAATGCGGGATCTGTACATCTCTATGTACTGATATGTAGTTTTCAGTTCTAACTTTTAACAATCAAAAATTTGAGACAGTCGTTCGCTTAGATTTGGAGCGGATACTACAAATAAACCTGCTACTTAGACTGGTAGGCCATTTTCTAATATACAGACATAGATCGGATTGGGGAGGGCCCAAAGGGGTTCCTGAGCTAAACGGTGCTGCAATTGAAAGCCCACAACTGTTGGCCCGAAGAAGTAGCTTGTGAGTTGTAGGGTTAGATGCAATTCTAACTAAAATAATTGGCCCAATCTCATTTGTTCGATACCTTTAACCCCAAGGCCCAAAGCTCCAACCTGATAAAATTATGTCATTTTCTTTCTCTTCCCTTTTTTTTCTTTTTTTTACGGAAGGGAAAGCATTACTACAAAATCATCGTAATCTTGGAACCTTTTTTTTTTCTTTTCTGGTACATGAGGATCTGTGTTCTTAATATCGTACATTTAGTCTCTGTTCAAAAAAAAATATCCTACATTTAGTCTAAAAGGAATTTCTTTTCAGTGACATACCACCAAATGTGTTCTAATCATTTAAAAGGGCACTTGACAGAACTGGTTGTTGGTAATCAAGCTTTAAATTCTAGGCCATAAATATTGACTTTGACATTTTTATACAATTTTGCTTTGTGGCAAACAGTTTTGCTTAGAGACATGGTCCTCGCTTGGCCGATGTCTTGTTATGTTCTGCGTCATTTTCTCCGAGTTGGCCTGGCTTTGATGATGGGAGAGAGAGCATGAGACGTGGCATCCGATGAGGCTTCAAGGATCTCCATTGTTCTTCTCTCCATTTCCTTCCCCCCCTCCCCCCGCCACCCCCCTCCCTTTTTTTTTTTTCCCTCTCATCTTGTCTTGTTAATCAGATTGTAAAAAAGTAAAGGAAATAGAGATCAGTAAGTTTTTATTTGGTCACCGTTAGAGTGGAAGCTAGAAAATTGTGCAAAAGTATATGATAAAGTAGGAGGAAAAAGAGAGTTCTGATATAAAAAATGTTGTGAATGTTATTTATCATAAAACACAGAGTTGTAATGAGAAATGGTAGAGCATGAACTACCGAGCTCAATGATGAGCTCTTCCCCTTATCCCTTCTCCTCTTTCTCTTTATCAACCATGAATTTTTCAGTATTAATCTTCCAAATTTATAACACGTTATCGACACGATCGTCTCTACCCTGAGGATCTTTTTTTTCTGGAAAACCAAAGGAAACCAGTGCAAAAATACAAAGTAAAATAAAAAAAGTGCACCATGAGCCACGGGTACTGTTCACTCGTCGGAGTTCCGCTGCGCCTCTCGTCACACCGCCGCCACCAGTCTGCTCCCCATGCCGTCGCGAACTCGACGGAGTTTTTCTTCTTTCGCCGCCGCCGCCGTATGCGCCGACGGCAAGACAAAACCCGACGACAAGATCCGCGACCCAACAAAGACCCATCAGGTCTGCACCCTTCTCCGCCTCGCCTGCAGCCGCCAAACACCGTGCCGCCCCCCCCCCCCCCCCCCCCCCCCCCCCCCCCCCCCCCCCCCCCCCCCCCCCCCCCCCCCCCCCCCCCCCCCCCCCCCCCCCCCCCCCCGACGCATTACCCGCCGCTGCTGCTTCCACCGTCGCGTCGCTGCCAGAATCCGTGAGGGTCTCGGGTCGAAGCGTGACACCTCGCCGCCTTGACTCCATGCTCCCCGAGTCACCGCCACGGCGATCCCCTTAGTTGCGTCGCTCCTCTGCCGCCTCGTCTTGCTCACTGATCGCCTCGTCGCACCGCCGTGAGCTGCTGGGTTTTTGCGACGACCCGCGAACTGAAGGAGAAGACCCGGATGGGTCGGACTGACCCGACGGGTCAGACCTTGGGCTTCTGGGCTTGGCTGGGCGGGCTGGCGAGGCACTGTGCAAATGGCCTGGGCTGGTCCTATTCAAGCCCAATCCGTGATTTAAAAAAAACAAAAAACAAAAAAAAAAAGAAGAAAAAGAGAAAAGAAAAAATGGAAAAGAAAAAAAGGAAGAAAAAGGAGAGGATAATTAATATTGCCGAAAGATTTATCGTGTAACAACCCGGGTAAAAATTTACATTTTACCGGGACTGTAAAAATTCTTTGTACAGTAATTTACCTTATAAAAATAATCTTGGGTAATTATTTCAGGGTAAATTATGCATCGGATTCCGAAACCGAGCTTTGTCCCATGCCCGGAATTTTTCTGCGGATTTTACGGACCAAAGTTGGAATTTTTCGGGTCCAGGAATCTTCAGAAAAGTCATGTTCAACCTCGAATTATCGGGCCAGAAATAAAGTCAAGGGGGTATTATAGTTATTTTCTGGTCCGGACGGGACACGCCTCACATGCAGCACAGTGCTACATAATTGAGGTAGCTCAATTATGCAGCCTGTGAGCCGCCTCTCCCCTGTATTGCTTGTCTCACCCGTGACTTACCAGTACGTTGCATGCTTTTCTTCTGCCTGTAAAAACCCATCACCCAGCATCACCTTCACCTGCAAAAACTCAGCCTCATTCTTCTCCTGCCAACCTCAACTGCAAACAAAAATACACAAACCCATACCAGAAGGAAAAGGAAATAATAATAAAAAAAACACCATCCACCAACCAGAAGTTGTCACCTCATCACCATCCCAACACCACCGCCACCTTCCTTCCTCTACCCCTCTTCGCTACTGTTCACGCGTAGGTGAACCGAGCCGCCACACGCGACACCACCTCACCGTCGCCTCCTTCTCGCCGTCGCCGTTCGAACGCGACTATCGCCGCCCGATTCCGCCTCCTGACGCGCCTCCGGTAGTCGAGAACCCGACGGGCCACTTTTCTCCCTGCTGCTCATCGCCACTGCCCGCAACCGTGCCGACAGCCGCCGCTTTCCCTCGCCAGCGCCTCGCTCTCTTCGCTGCGTCGTCCTACAGCCGTCGCCCCGCTCGCGCCACCGTCGTCTGCAAGCTGAGGTGAGCAGACCCGCGATGTAGACAAATGGGTTGGGGTGACCCGTTTCGCAGCCGGGTTAGGGTTTCGGGTCGCGTCAGCCAGGGCCGTTGACCAGGCCTTGGTTGGGCTTTGACCTGGGCCTAGTCGTGGTTGGGGCTGGGTTTTGGATGTGGGTTGGCACTATTAGCCCAGTCCGTTTTTATTAAAAAAAAAAGAGAGAAAGATAAAAATCTGGATATATATATATATGGACTATATAATTCTGAAAAAAAAAATTTAATGGTAATTATATTTTGAAAAATATATGGATATTAAATGGAAAATAATTACTTTGGATATATATATATATATATATATATATATAGTAAATAATAATTATTTTGAAAAGTACATACTTATGGAATAATTTGGAAAGGATATTATCAAAGTAAGTAAATACGTACTAGAATAATAACCGGGTATTAGTATGGTATTTTTGACACCCGAAAATAGATGGTGAATTATGATGATAATGGGAATAAACCGGGGGAGTACCGAGTTAGCACAGTATTTACTTTACGGCTTACAGTAATAGTCGAGCATTTGCATATCATCTTATATGTGCATAAATTGTTGTTTGATATAGGAATTGATAACGAGCAGTACCCTGAGGAGCCTGAGCCGGAACATTTCGAGGACTTTCAGGAGTAGGAAATCGGCTAAGGTGAGGATAACTAAATATTTATATACTACCCGTAGTACCAAGTTGCTGTTGTGTTATATGCTTGAATAATTCTTTGTGGCCGTGAATGGTTGTTGTGAGATGAATTTAATTGATATTTATTGCCGTTGATGTTGCTGAATTGATGCTACTGTTGATGTTATTGATAATGTTAGAAATGTTGGTATTAGTGGGTTATTACTGTTATTGTTGACTGTGAAAATCGTGAGAGTAGAGTACCGAGGGTACTAGTCGAATAAGCTTGTATTATCCAGACGAGCGGAGAGGCTGTGAGCCTGCTCGGGATAATAAGAGAATGGAGGATAATAGAAATTAAGTAACTAGAAATAATAAAACCGGATACACTTAGACATCTAGTAAATCACAGTTAAATGTTGGAACAGCCAGATGGTAGTCTTAATTTATGGTGCTGGGGGAGAGTGTGCTTGGGGTCTGCTCCCTGTCTGTACCAATTTTTTTTTTTTTATGTTAGGCGTTGGGGGATAGTGTGCTTGGGGTCTGCTCCCTGTCTGTGCTAGTTATACGTGGAGGTACCAGTGCGGGGTCCACGGGCTAGCTAGCTTGACTACCAGGCGACGACCACCATTTAACTAGTGATAGGAGCCCTGATAATAAAATTAGTATAGCGTGTCTAGAATCAAAGCGTGTGTTATATAGGGTTCGTATGAACCTTAGGTATTTGCTGTTGATGTGACTTGGATTATTTACGGATGTTGTATATGTATATTTGCTTATGGATTTTACCCGGTGAGCACTTCGGACTCACCCCTCGCCTGCGTGACCTGGTCACGTAGTTTGATTGTGCGTATCTCAGGTACGTTCGAGGCAAGCTGTGGCGCTCCCTCTGCCAAGCCCGGATCCATCCTGCGTTGCATCATTTTCATATTGTTGCATATTGTTGTAATGTATTAAGACTTCCGCTGCTTGCATTTTATTACTCTGTTTATGTTGCTTGTTGTAATAATGTCTCTATGCCGGGACGAGTACTGATGTTGTATTATTACTGTTGGCTTGTGATATTTACCACTGTGGTTTCTGTAATAAATAATAGGTCCCACGTGTTTACTGTGTATAACGGTAAATACGGATCGAGACGTTTCATTTTGGTAGCAGAGCGGGCTGTAGGTCCTTGGTTGTTGTTTGATTGTTTGTGCATAACCTACTCCACATGTTATAAATATGATACTCATGCATACATCTTCATATAGGTAGGACGAGATGGATCTGGCTGAGGGACACCAGCATGCCGCCCAACAGCACTTGGAAGAGGAACAAGTGTCAATCGGTCAACCGCATGCCTACGTGGAAGAGCCACATGTCTACGATGGGGTACCGGGTATGCCATACCAGATGTCCTTACAGATGATGCACATGAGGACCCAGATCCTCCACCGACAGACAGGTGGGGGACCAGTTGAGGATCCTGTTTTTACCAAGCTATCTGAGCTTGGAGCTGAGCCATTCTCAGGAGCGACCGACCCTCGTGAGGCGGACGAGTGGTTACGCCAGATCGCCAGGGTCATGCTTAAAGATCAAGTGCACAACTGACCAGTGGGCGAACTATGCCGCTTCTCTTTTCCGTGAGGAAGCAGCAACATGGTGGGAATCTACCACAAGAGACTTGCCGAAACCAGTGGTGATGCCATGGGCTGAGTTCACGGCCATGTTTAAGGACAAGTTCATTACTGAAGAATTTCAGGAGCGCATGCAGCGCGAATTCCTGGAATTGCTCCAGGATGGTATTACTGTGACAGAGTACGAGAAGAAGTTTGATCGTCTGTCTCTGTATGTTGGAGATCTGGTGGCAACTACCAAAGCCAGATGCCAACGTTTCTGGAGAGGTCTACACCCTGACATCCGAGCTATCATGGGATGGTAGGACTATACTGGATATCAGGATATGGTGAGGGATGCCCAGAAGGCTGAAGTCACATGGCATGATCAACAGGAGTATCGCCGGAAGAGGAGTGCACCACAGGTTCCTCCCAGTCAGAACAAGAAGCCATATATACCTGCAGCTGGACGAGGACAGTACCAGTTGACGACCTATGGACGTGGTTGGACTAACAACCGCTGAGCTTCGACTGAAGGATGGAGTGGACCTGGAGTGACTAGTTCTGGAGACAACCGCTTCCGACATCCCATATCATCAGTCAGATGCTTTGAGTGCAATGAGATGGGACATTACCGTTATGCATGCCCAAAGCTTGGAAGAGTCAGTAACTCTGCACCGGCACCAACAGTTCAGGCCTCTGTGGCTAGCGTGCCAGGTGGATCTAGAGCTCAAGGACAAGGACAAGGTCGTGGTCGTGGGAATCCTTCAGCAAGGACCCAATCTAGAGCTAACCAAAGCACAGCAGTTCCTAGAGCTTTTGTCATCACCGCGGAAGAAGACCCTGATGCTGCCCAAGTTATAGCAGGTATCTTTACAGTACACGGTAGTGTTGCATTCACATTAATTGATCCTGGAGCTACACATTCCTTTATAGGTCAAACCTATACTATGCAACATAACTGTGAAGATGTATCCTTAGAATAACCGATGAGGGTTAGATTACCCGCAGGCATCACAGTGAGGTTAGATAGAGTTTGTAAGGATGTGTCGCTAGTATTCGAGAACGAAACCTTTCCTGCTCGACTCATTGTCATGAACATGGGAGGATTTGATATAATCCTAGGCATGGATTGGTTGTTGAAGTATCGAGCTTTGGTGGATTGCCGAGCTAAGCAAGTAAGGTTGACATCCGCCGAAGATCGATAGATCGTTTTGTCCAGAGTGGGGAGAACTACAACCACATGTAGAATCTCTGCTACCCAGGGCTACGGAATGAAGCAACATGGTCCAGACGCTTTGCTGACCCACATTTTAGGCGAAGAAACACAAGATCCTACCCTGGAGGATGTATCAGTTGTGAGGGAGTTTGTTGATGTTTTCCCAGATGATCTACCAAGTTTGCCACCCGACAGAGAGGTTGAGTACACCATCGAGCTTGTACCTGGAGTTACACCTATCTCGATGGCACCATACAGGATGGAACCAACCGAGCTTTAGGAGCTGAAGAAGTAGCTAGACGAACTATTGGAGAAAGGTTTCATCAGACCTAGTACCTCACCATGGGGTGCACCAGTTTTGTTCGTGAAGAAGAAGGACAGTAGTTTGCGTATGTGTGTAGACTATCGCCAGATCAACAAGGTGACAATCAAGAACAAGTACCCGTTACCGATGATTGATGATCTTTTTGACCAGCTTCAAGGAGCAACGGTGTTTTCAAAGATTGATGTCCGATCGGGCTATTACCAAATTAAGATTTCGGAGAAGGACATACCAAAGATAGTTTTTCGCACACGGTATGGCCACTACGAATTTACTGTGGTACCTTTCGGTTTAACCAATGCACCGACAGTGTTCATGTGCTTGATGCACCTGGTGCTGAATGAGTTCCTGGATAAGTTCGTTGTGGTCTTCATCGACGATATCCTCATCTACTCCAGGAGCAAGGAAGAGCACGAAGAGTATTTGAGGATAGTGCTTCAAAGGTTACGGGAGAAGCGACTGTATGCCAAATTCAGCAAGTGTGAATTTTGGCTTGGAGAAGTTTCCTTCCTCGGACATGTAGTAGGCAGAGATGGGATAAAGGTTGATCCTACCAAAGTTAAGGCTGTGTTGGAGTGGGAGCCTCCTAAGAATGTGTCCGAAGTCAGGGGTTTTCTTGGCCTTGCAGGATATTATCGGAGGTTCATAGAAGGTTTTTCCTTATTAGCCAGTCCCATGACTAAGCTATTGAGGAAAGAACAAGCTTTTGTTTGGAGCCCGGAATGCCAACAGAGTTTTGAGGAGCTTAAGAAGAAGCTGACCACAGCACCAGTGCTAACAGTACCCAAGCCAGGAGTGGAGTATGTGCTGTTTTGTGACGCATCAGATCTTGGTTTAGGAGCCGTGCTGATACAAGAAGGTCGAGTGATTGCCTATGCCTCTAGACAACTGAGGACTCATGAGAAGAACTACCCGACTCATGATCTTGAGATGGCAGCTGTGATTTTGGCTCTGAGGATTTGGAGACACTACTTATTTGGAGAGAAGTGTCGAATCTTCACCGACCACAAAAGCCTCAAGTACATCATGACTCAGAAGGAGTTTAACTTGCGACAAAGACGTTGGGTTGAGTTGCTTAATGATTATGATTGTACTATCGAGTATCACCCAGGGAAGGCTAATGTGGTAGCTGATGCTTTGAGCCGGAGACAATCGGATGATTCCTCCACTAGTTACTCGATGTTTTCGCTTATTGAGTTGAGGAAGCTGGGAGTTGACTTGATAGTGGATGAAACAGGAGCCTTACTAGCACATATGAGTGTCAAGTCTAACCTAAGAGGATGGATAGTGGAGTTACAAGAAGGAGATCCCGACCTGGTCAAGCTAAAGAAAGGAGTAAAGAGTGGAAAGGAAGACAAGTTTCGCATAGCCGATGATGGAGCATTGATGATTGGGAAGCGGGTATGTGTACCCAATGTCGGTAATCTGCGTAGTCAGATTCTGAATGAAGGTTATATGACGCCGTCTGCGATGCATCCTGGAAGCACCAAGATGTATCAGAACCTGAAGAGCCATTTTTGGTGGTCTCGGATGAAGAAGGACGTAGTGGAGTATGTCGCAAGATGCATTACTTGCCAGCAGGTGAAAGCCGAACATCAGGCTCCAGCATGCAAGATGAGATCGTTGACAATATCGGAGTGGAAGTGGGAGATGATCACCATAGACTTTGTGATTGGGTTACCGATGACTCGGAGGCAGCATGATGCTATTTGGGTTATCGTTGACCGATTAACAAAATCGGCTCATTTTCTTCCCATCCGCCAGACTGATACCATGGACATATTGGCGGGCAAGTATGTCGCTGAGATTGTGAGGCTATATAGGATTCTAAAGTCCATAGTCTCAGACAGAGATCCCAGATTCACATCACGATTCTGGAAGAGTTTACAAGCTGCTTTGGGAACCAAGTTGAGCTTTAGCACTGCTTTTCATCCTCAGACAGATGGACAGTTTGAGAGGACCATACAGACACTGGAGGACATGCTTAGAGCTTGTGCACTCAACTTCAGTGGGAGTTGGGATAAGTACCTACCCTTAGCAAAGTTTGCTTATAACAACGGCTACCATTCCAGCATTGGTATGCCACCTTTTGAGGCTCTCTATGGGAGGAAGTGTAGAAGCCCAGTATGTTGGGATGAAGAAGGTATGAGATTGATCGTTGGGCCGGAGTTAGTCCAACAGATAGTGAACAAGATCCAGATGGTGAGACAGTGCATGAGAGCTGCTCAGGATCGGCAGAAGAGCTATGCCAACAAACACCGACGTGAGATGTAGTATAACGTTGGTGAGAAGGTTTTTCTCAGAGTTGCACCATGGAAAGGAGTGATTAGGTTCGGCAAAAGAGGAAAGCTGAGTCCAAGGTATATTGGGCCATATGAGATCGTTGGAAGGATTGGACCATTAGCTTACAAGTTATCATTACCTGAAGAGCTTTCACGCATACATGATGTGTTTCACGTCTCTATGCTGAGGAGGTACCGATCTGACCCTAGCCATATTGTGGCCCCAGTGGATGTTGAAGTGGCAGAAGAACTTACCTACACAGAAGTACCGGAACAGATTCTTGACCGAGAAGTACGGCAGTTGCGGAACCGTACCATTCCTACGGTTAAGGTCAAGTGGAGTAAGCATTCCGCCAACGAGTCAACATGGGAAGTCGAGAAGCATATGCGGTCCCAGTATCCGCATCTCTTTACCGGTTCGGAGTGAATTTCGGGGACGAAATTCTTTTAAGGGGGGTAGACTGTAACAACCCGGGTAAAAATTTACATTTTACCGGGACTGTAAAAATACTCTGTACAGTAATTTACCGTGTAAAAATAATCTTGGGTAATTATTTCAGGGTAAATTATGCATCGGATTCCGAAACCGAGCTTTGTCCCACGCCCGGGATTTTTCTGCGAATTTTACGGACCAAAGTTGGAATTTTCGGGTCCAGGAATCTTCAGAAAAGTCATGTTTAACCTCGAATTATCGGGCCAGAAATAAAGTCAAGGGGGTATTATAGTTATTTTCTGGTCCGGACGGGACACGCCTCACATGCAGCACAGTGCTACATAATTGAGGTAGCTCAATTATGCAGCCTGTGAGCCGCGTCTCCCCTGTATTGCTTGTCTCACCCGTGACTTACCAGGACGTTGCATGCTTTTCTTCTGCCTGCAAAAACCCATCACCCAGCATCACCTTCACCTGCAAAAACTCAGCCTCATTCTTCTCCTACCAACCTCAACTGCAAACAAAAATACACAAACCCATACCAGAAGGAAAAGGAAATAATAATAAAAAAAACACCATCCACCAACCAAAAACTGCCACCTCATCACTATCCCAACACCACCGCCACCTTCCTTCCTTTACCCCTCTTCGCTACTGTTCACGCGTAGGTGAACCGAGCCGCCACACGTGACACCACCTCACCGTCACCGTTCGAACGCGACTATCGCCGCCCAATTCCGCCTCCTGATGCGCCTCCGGTAGCCGAGAACCCGACGGGCCACTTTTCTCCCTGCTGCTCATCGCCACCGCCCGCAACCGTACTGACAGCCGCCGCTTTTCCCCGCCAGCGCCTCGCTCTCTTCGCTGCGTCGTCCTACAGCCGTCGCCCCGCTCGCGCCGCAGTCGTCTGCAAGCTGAGGTGAGCAGACCCGCGATGTAGACAAATGGGTTGGGGTGACCCGTTTCGCAGCCGGGTAAGGGTTTCGGGTCGCGTCGGCCAGGGCCGTTGACCAGGTCTTGGTTGGGCTTTGACCTGGGCCTAGTCGTGGTTGGGGTTGGGTTTTGGATGTGGGTTGGCACTATTGGCCCAGTCCGATTTTATTAAAAAAAAAGAGAGAGAGAAAGATAAAAATCTGGATATATATATATGGACTATATAATTCTGAAAAAAAAATTAGTGGTAATTATATTTTGGAAAA
Organism: Turnera subulata; assembly: GCA_028386065.3. Lineage (NCBI taxonomy): Eukaryota > Viridiplantae > Streptophyta > Magnoliopsida > Malpighiales > Passifloraceae > Turnera > Turnera subulata. The sequence continues at coordinate 106,893 of JAKUCV010004604.1, forward strand.
TACATGGATATTAAATAGAAAATAATTACTTTAGAAAGTACATACTTATGTAATAATTTGGAAAGGGTATTATCAAAGTACGTAAATACGTACCGGAATAATAACCGGGCATTAGTATGGTATTTTTGACACCCAAAAATAGATGGTGAATTATGATGATAATGGGAATAAACCGGGGGAGTACCGAGTTAGCACAGTATTTACTTTACGGCTTACAGTAATAGTCGAGCATTTGCATATCATCTTATATGTGCATAAATTGTTGTTTGATATAGGAATTGATAATGAGCAGTACCCTGAGGAGCCTGAGCCGGAACATTTCGAGGACTTTCAGGAGTAGGAAATCGGCTAAGGTGAGGATAAGTAAATATTTATATACTGCTCGTAGTACCAAGTTGCTGTTGTGTTATATGCTTGAATAATTCTTTGTGGCTATGAATGGTTGTTGTGAGATGAATTTAATTGATATTTGTTGCCGTTGATGCTGCTGAATTGATGCTACTGTTGATGTTATTGATAATGTTAGAAATGTTGGTATTAGTAGGTTATTACTGTTATTGTTGACAGTGAAAATCGTGAAAGTAGAGTACCGAGGGTACTAGTCGAATAAGCTTGTATTATCCAGACGAGCGGAGAGGCTGTGAGCCTGCTCGGAATAATGAGAGAATGGAGGATAAAAAAAATTAAGTAACTAGAAATAATAAAACCGGGTACACTTAGACATCTAGTAAATCACAGTTAAATGTTGGAATAGCCAGATGGTAGTCTTAATTTACGGTGCTGGGGGAGAGTGTGCTTGTAACAGCCCGGGTAAAATTTTTGATTTTTACCGGGACTGTAAAAGTCTTTTTACCGTGATTTACTGTTGAGTCGTCTTTTGAAACCGAGGGTTTTCCCGCGCTCGTGATTTTCCCGCGGATTTTTCGAACCTAAGTTGGCATTTTTCGGGTTTCGGAATTTCTCGGAAAAATCACATCGGAAAATAACTAAGGAGGTATCTGTTATTTTCTGGTTCGGATCGGATTCGCCCGTAATGCAATCACAAGTTTAATAGTAACTTTCAGTTTATAAAACGAGGGAAACCGGTGGAGAAGCAGAGAAGAGAGGAAGGGAAGGAAAAAAAAAAAGAGAAAGAGAGAAAAAGAAAAAAAAGAGAGAAAAGAAAAAAAGGGAGAAAAAGAAAAAGGAAAGAAAAAAAAAGAAAAGAAAGAAAAAAAATAAAAAGAGAAAAATCAGAAAAAAAAAAGAAAACAGAGAGGGGGAAGAAAAAAAGAAAAGAAAAAAATAATAAAAAAAAAGAGAAACGAAAATCAGAGAAAAAAAAGAGAGAAGAAAATAAGAAAAAGAAGAAAATAGAAAAAAAACAGAAAATCAGAAAATACAGAGGTGAACAGTTGGCCAACCCGGAGCTCCCCCTGCTACTGTTCATGCGGTAGCGTTCCGGCCGTTATCTCGTCGCACCGCCGCCACCAACGTCATCCCCTCCTCGTCGCGACCGGAACCCTGCCTTCCCCGTCGCTTCCCGCTTCCGGAGACGCCCACACGCGCCGCTGACCCGCCGCAGACCCGGCGGATCTCACTCCCTCGCAGCCGCCGCCTCAGGCCGACGTCGCCGCGCTGCCATACCGTCTTCCAGGGAGTCGCCAACCGCCGCTTGCACCTCTGCACCGTGCTCGCGCTCGCCATCGCCACCGCGCCGTTGCAACCCGTTGGTAAGGTCGGGTCTTGCCCGTTTCCGCGGCCGGGTTGCGCCCTTCCTGGGTTGCAATCCGGATTCTTCTTTTTTTTATTTATTTTACTTAATAATATATATACATATATATAAACCTGTTTACATAATTAATTTCTGAATAAAATGGTAAATATTATTTTTGAAAATTTCATGCAATATTCTGGGTTTGGTTTAGAAATATATTCTTCAATTAAGGTAATTATATTTTGTTTGTAATTTAATACTATAGTTAGATTGGAAAATATATATATACCTTGAAAATAATTTCTGTAAATTTAATATGTATATTATTTAGTCTGGAAAATTATGATTATGGTATATGTGTATAAATATGTATTTGGAAAATTAAAGTTAATTATATTTTGTGTTGGAAAATACTATTACTATATATATTTATAAAAGATAAATACTACAAATATTTTCTGAAAATTATAAATAGATTGTTATGTTCTGGAAAAATTATGGAGTTTAATATTTTGGAAAGTATACTTATTTTATGAAAATATTTTTAAAGAGTTTTAATTAAAGTATAG
>JAKUCV010004605.1:0-11110 GCA_028386065.3 Turnera subulata
ATACGCTAGTCTTAATTTATTATTACAACCCATCCATAATAATAATCGACTAGGGACATTTAAGAATATGAAATATTCTAGGGTTATAAGTATGTGCAAGCGTTTATCTCATAAACGATACTTATTGGAATAACCTTAAGGCGTATACATGACTACAAATAATCATCCATGATTGGCTTTTGGGCATATTATACTAACACTGACACTGTAATTGAGATCTCATCATATTCATTTATTTCAGGTACCTGAGTTACTTCTGGAACTTTATCAATTGAGTCAGAAGTCTCTTCTTGAGGACTTTTAATTTGAACCTCTACTGGAGGTCTTATTTTCTCACTGGGGCCATCCTTATCTCTTTGCTCCTTTTTCTCTTGTACGCTACTAGCGTACTTTGGATTCATTTGCATATTTTAATTTTTCTCCAGGAACATTATTTCGAGCAGGAGCATTCGCAGCTGGTATGGTCACACTTTTCAAATAAATATGTCTGGCAATTGACTTATCAAATTTTGCAAATGAATCATCTTTGAGCTTCAGGTTCACACTAATTCGTTTGAGGATCAAAAATAGATATTGAATAATATTTTAATTATATCTTGATCCAGCTGCTTATTTCCTCCCCCTGATGTTGGGTAAACACTTTAAGCAAATATGTCTCCAATCTCAAATTAATGGTTTCAACTACTTTGTAACTGATGGATATTTTTATACCCAACATCTATTCCTTGCCTTCTTTAAAGGACCGGTTTTACTATGCTATGGTGGAACATTAAATACTGTACAACCAATGGTCCGGAGGTGGAAGATACTAGGTTCGTGACCATGAACCAATGGGGAGATCTTATGATCTTATGATATCTTATTGGCTTGATGCACATTTGCTGCGTGTAAAATACCATGTTCTCAAACAGTAATATCTCTTTAGCAATGGTCCTGTAATCAATTGGAAATGTTCGCCCAGATCGGTTTGGGTTTATTTCCAACAATATACATTATCCATTGAAGAGATATACCAACATTATCAAGACATATAGTCTTACAAGATAATTAGGGATGTGTACCCGCGATTGGCTTAATCATAATAAGCGCGCAACATGCCAACTTGCGTCTAATAAGTACACAATATACCATCTAGTCGATGCATCGATTTAAAATCATAAAAGTACCTAGATGGTTAATATGGTGGATTTATTAGGCCGCGTATATGTCCCTGAATTATTGCCAAAAACTTGCTGGTGGTTCCTATTCCAACCTCATCATAGGAAGGCGGAATAATTAATTTTGTTTTTCCGCAGCAAACAAACACATGGAAATTCATTGATTGTAAAAATTTCTGGTTTTTCAACCGAATAAATTCTGTGCATCATTATGGATCCGGGATGGCCCAACCGGTCATGCCAAATAAATCAATAAACCAACTTCTAGTCGGTTTCAGGTTCGGGCTGTGCGAACTATGTATTTAAAACTTAGAAAAAATTATTTGTCAGCTTCGGGCTAGTAAATAATAAATCAATCATCTAACTTCTAGTTGGTACCAGCTTCGAGCTGTGCATACTATATATTGAATAATTTTAAGAATTATTTGCTAGCTTCAGGCTAGCGTCAGTTTCGAGCTATAGTGTACCAGCTTCAGGCTGCTATATAATAACTTAGGGAAATATATTTACCAGCTGTAAATTATATATCCATCGGCCAACTTCTAGTTGGTTTCAGCTTCAAGCTGTACAAGCCGTGTATTTAATAACTTAAAATTGCTAGCTTCAGGCTAGTGTATTTTAGCTTCTGGCTGAATATGATAAGCTTCAATTACTCCAATATTTATGTAGCATAATCTAAAGAATAATACTGGTAAATTTTCCACAGCTTGCTTGTTAGCTATGGCTAGGGATGGCAATGGGTGTCTGTTAACGGGGAATCCGCGAGGAATCCCCGAATGGGGAACGGGGATGGGGGCAATTTTTCCCCCGCGGGGGTGGGGACGAGGGACGTTTTGGCCCCGTGGGGAATTTGGGAATGGGGGCGGGGAATGCTCCCCCCGACCCACGGGGACCCCGAAATAAGCAATTATACAAAAATATCCTTGAGTCATTATCCGATTAACCAATAAGTTGGAATTGGGGAGTAGGCAAAATTTTTGAGATGCAATTGTTGAGTTAGTTGAATGCAATAATTGGATTTTATTTTAGTGTTCTAATATGTAATCAAGAGTAAAGACAATAAACTAGTAACAATCTTTAATTTTCTTATCTTATATTTTGAATAATATATATTTTACTAACTTTTTTCTATCAAATTGGGGAATGGGGTCCCCGTGGGGATCCGATTCTCCGCGGGGAACGGGGATGGGGGCAATTTTCCCCCCGAACGGGGAATGGGGATGGGGACGGGGGAACATTTCGAAAACGGGGGTGGGGGTGGGGAACCTTCCCCCGCGGGGATCCCGACCCATTGCCATCCCTAGCTATGGCAATAACCTTTTTAATATAGAGATATTCAACATCTCATTCTCATATCGTCTCAATATACTATTTGCTCGAAAAATAAGAGAGCGGAACTCATTTTTTCACATTTTATTCATCTACTGTAGAGGTACATATAGTATAGGTATGTGCAACAGCATTCACATACAGTTTTCCACGTTTAATAAATCTCCCCCTTGAATGTTGTTGCATCATGGGTAGGTGAATTTTACTCTTTAGGAGTATAATAATAAAATTCAAGCTCTTCCAGAGCATAAATATTTTACTCTTCCGGAGTATGTTATTCTATAATAAAATTTGTGCTCTTCAAGAGTTTTAATATTTGCTCTTCAAGAGCATAGTAAAACTTGTGCTCTTCCGGAGCTTAATATATACTTTTCTAGAGTATATTGAAAGTTATGCTTTTCCGGACCGTAAATATATATATATCCTTCTCGAGTATGGAAAATTTGTGCTCTTCTAGAGCTTCTTTTTCTCATTTTGAGATTATACTATCATATATGACATATGAATGATTTCCGTTTTCTTAGATGCGAAATATGTCATCGCATTGTCTTTAGGACAAATGCCCAAGTCAACGATAGTTTCATGTTCACATTAGAAATTTAGTAGTGATAACATGCATGAAATAAACATAACGTAATAAATATAACAAATAATAATAAAGCTGAACATAAAATAAAATCATTCAATATTGGCTTGTACCTTCAGGGTATATTGGCTTGCACCTTCAGGGTAAGCAACAGTTTCATCAATATTAGATTTGCTCTTGAGGGACATATGATAACTATTTATTCGATGCCTTGTTTTTTTTTTGATAATAATAAAGTGACTTTCATTTCATGAATGAAACGGTAGTGGTACAGTCTCCTTTTAGCAGGAGCCAAATATGTGCTGGAGCGGTACATGTCCATAGAGTTCGTGTTTTACAGGAAATGGCTAAATGTGCAAAAGCATCTGCAACCTTATTACAATCTCTCGGAACATGTTGGAAGATGCAGGATATAAAATTACGAGAGAGCAAGATGATGTCTTCCACGAGCTTGCCGAAGCTGGAGATGTCTTTGGTAGGTGGCTGGCACACAATGGCAGTATGCAGAGCTAGTGAGTATGTCTCCATAATGATATGAGTTAATCCCTGTTCATGTGCAAGGGAGATCCCCTCTCGCATTGCGATTGCTTCCAAGTTCAAAGGGTTTGTGATACCCTCAATCCGTTTGGCATGAGCAACTACAAGTGTTCTATTGTGATCACGAAGAACCGCACTGACCCCCCCTGATCCATCCTTGGTAAAGACTGCAGCATCTGTATTTACCTTAGAGTAGCCGGTTGGTGGAGAGGCCCATTTGCTTGGCTGATGGCTGAAAGCTGCATGGGTATCCTCCGCTGGTCTTCTATGTTTCAGTGAGGCCAAGAAATCATCATTGAGTTTTCTTGCACGATCCACAAGCTCGATAGCATTTGAGGATTTCCCTTCAAAGATCTCCTTGTTGCGTTCCCACCATATGTTGTGCATCACATTGAAAACCATTGATGCTTCCTCTGGTTGTAGTGTTCGGAGGAGTCGTTCCATGCATTCTACCACTGATTCGTCCGGGTTAATTGGGCTATTTGGTGACCACTTGGTGCATTTCCAGATTGCAATGGAATGTGGGCAGAGGAAGATGGCATGCCGAAGAGTTTCGGGCTGCGAACAACAGCGCGGGCATATGCTCTCAGGCACAATCTTCCTTCATGCTAGATTGTGTGTAACGGGTAGTGCATTATGGGCCATACGCCAACAGAAGTGTTTAATTCTGTTGTGTGCTTGAAGCTTCCACATACGTTTCCAGAGAGGTGCAGTAGCGTTAGTGGAAGGGCTTACCTCCAATCTGGTGTCATAGGTGCGCTGGGCATGGTATGCATTGCGGGTGGAGAACCTGCCATGGATGGAGTGTACCCAGCCCCATGAATCTGCACTCTGCCCTACGGGAAGTGGAATTGACTTGATGATCTCCACATCAGCAGGTATGAAGTGTTTCTCGAGCTTGGATACATCCCATCTCCTAGGGTGTTGTAGCATGAGAAAGTCCAAAGCCGATCCATATAATGGCTCCCTGATGTGTAGTGGGGTAAAAGACCACGGTCGAGGCAGCCAAGGGTCTTCAGTGATAGAGATAGACGAGCTGGTGCCGACTACCTTAATCAACCCTCTCCGTAGGGTCTCTCTACCCTTCATGATGCTTCGCCAAGTGTAAAAGGGTCGGTTTCCTATCTTTGCATGCATAAACTCCGAATTGCGGTAGTATTTGGCCTTCAGAACCCTAGCACATAAGGATGTAGGGTTTTGGAGGAGCCGTCATCCCTGTTTGGCAAGGAGTGAAAGGTTGAAGGTTGACAAGTCCCGAAACCCCAACCCCCCCTCACTTTTTGGCTTGCAAAGAGTGGTCCAACTTACCCAGTGTACTTTGCTGTCATTGTTTTTCGACCACAAGAATTTGCACATCAGTGAGGTTAATTCATTACATAACATGGTTGACAATTTGAAGACCGACATTGCATAAGAGGGGATAGATTATGCCACTGCCTTGATAAGAACCTCTTTGCCTGCCTTTGAAAGTAGGCAGCCTTTCCAACCCTTAATCTTGTTCCATACTCGTTCTCGAATGTCTAGGAAGATTTCTCGCTTGGCCTTTCCTAGAATCGGTGGCAAGCCCAAGTATTTAATATGGCAGCCTTCCTCCCGGATGCCAAGGATATGTTTGATACCCTCCCTTAATTCAGGAGCGCAATTTGGGCTAAATTGAATGGCCGACTTTTGAAAGTTGACCACTTGGCCAGATAAGTCCTGATACAAGTTCAGGATTCTTTTGATGGTGCGCGCGCTCTTGATGGTTGCTTTCGAGAAAATGAGTGAATCATCAGCAAAAAGAAGGTGTGTTACCTTTGGTGCACCATTACAGACTGAGAAGGATTCCCACTCACCATCCCTTTCAGCATTATTCAGCATGGCAGACAAACCTTTGCTGCACAGCAGAAAGAGGTAGGGGGAGAGAGCATCCCCTTGGCGGAGACCTCTTGTAGGATGGATTGGTGGGGTATATGAACCATTCACCTTAACTCGGTATGATGTAGACATGACGCATCCCATAATTAGGGTGATCAAGGAAGTGGGAAACCCCATGGTTGTCATGACATTCTGCAAGAAAGGCCATTCAACCCGGTCGAAAGCCTTGGACATGTCAAGCTTGAGTGAGAAAGCTCCATATTTAGCATTCTTCTTTTTCTTTAGGCAATGAAGCATTTCAAAAGCTATAAGAATATTGTCGGATATCAATCTCCCCGGTACAAAGGCGCTTTGATTTTTGGCAATGAGGGATGGCACACAAATTTTGAGGCGATTGGCAATCGCCTTTGATGCTATTTTGTAGAGGACATTTGAGAGGCTAATAGGACGGAAGTCGGCCATGGTCCTTGGTTTCTTACACTTTGGTATGAGAGTGATGTTGGTGATGCCCATGTCTTGTGGAACATGACCCGAATTCAGGACGTCTAGAAGACACTGAGTGATGCCATGATGGATAATATGCCAGTAGTTTTGGAAAAAACTTGGGGGCATCCCATCTGGTCCTGGTGCTTTCCCTGGATGCATTTGAAAGAGTGCCCTCCTAACTTCCTCTTGATCAAAAGGCTTCGACAATTCGGAAAACATAGCAGTGCTGACCCTCTCGGTTAGGGATGAAATATTTGCACATGAAAGGGGAAGCGACCGTGTGGAAAAGATATTAGAAAAATAGTCAAACACTGTCGATAACAGGCCTGAGTGTGATTGGACTAGCACACCTTCTGAATTTAGGACACCCTGGATGTCATTTGTCCTTCTGCGGCTGTTGGCTTTGCGATGGAAGAAAGCAGTGTTACTGTCGCCGCTTTCTAACCATAAGGCTCTAGAACGTTGCCGCCAAATAATTTCTTCGCGCTCGAGAAGGTCGTCAAGTCTGGAGAGGAGAGACTTTTTTTCCCGAATTACCTCCTCGGAGTGATACTTGGTGTCTATTGCGGAAAGGTCCCTGCGCAACTTGGTGATCTCCCTTGGGATATTGCCATGGGTTGTGTTGTTCCACTGACATAACTGCTTTAAAGTCTCAGTTAAGCGGTTGCCCACTTCAAGGGTAGAGAAAGGGTGTTCGCTTGGATTCCATACTTCCTTGACAATGGCTTCGCAGGCTTCATCCTCGCACCAGTGTTCCTCGAAGCGTGGTTGGTGTATGCTTCATCGATAACTATTGGTTGTAAGTAGAAGTTTGATGGGTCTATGGTCTGATCCGCATGGTGCTAAATGTTGCACCCGGGCTGATGGGAACATAGTCGACCAGGAAGTCGAGCACAAAGATCTATCCAGTCTGAGTTTCACGTTGTGTTGCCCCTCCCTTCCATTATCCCATGTGTAGAGGTAGCCGTTATAGCCCAAGTCTTCCAACCTATAAAAATCTGCATCCTCCCTGAAGGCTCGCATCAAACCAGCTGGCTTCGGACATTTACCCTGTTTTTTATGTGCCTTCATTATTTCATTAAAGTCACCCAAAACCACCCATGGCAAAGGGGACTGTGACTTGAGCATCCGTAGGAGTTGCCAAGTTCTGGTTCGGGCCCCCTCTTCCGGTTCCCCGTAGAAACCAGTCAGGCGTCAAGGCTCAGCACCGTTGTCCTCCACCTGAACATCAATGTGATTAGAGGAGAAGGATAGAAGGGAGACTGTGACCTCGCTTCGCCATAGCATTGCGAGCCCCCTGCTTCATCCCTCTCCTATGCAACACACAGAGAATCCATGCTCCATTCCTACGGTAAGTTTGATTCGTTCCATCTCCCGGCTATATTTCCTTGTTTCCATCAGGAAAATGATGGTCGGGTTTTCGCTCCTAATAAGAGCTCGCAGGCGTCGAACTGCCCAGGAATTCCCGAGACCCCGACAGTTCCAGCCGATACAATTCATGGCGATCGGCAGGGCTGTGGGTCTACAAATGCCCCAGCCTCCGCCGTTGGTGTTGATGTATTACATTCCTGTGTTCCTAGAGATGTTGGTGGTGTTTGTGAGAGAGATGAGGATAGGGTATTAAGACCCTGGTCCCTAACCTGCTTCTGCAAAGAGAGCCTCCGAGCACTCCTTCTTTGCTGGCCTCATTGCCCTTCATCTTTATTAGCCCAGGTACATACATTGGAGCCATGCAAGGAAGCTGCAAGTGTTGGCTTCTGGTGGGGGTTCGGGATAGGGTCGTGATGAGATTGAGTGGGAAAAGGTGTAAGTTGTAAGTGAGAGAGGTTTTCAGGATGTGGTGATGGGCTGTGTTGAAGGGGTGGGGTATCATCATGGGCTTTAGGCTTTTTGTTAGATGGGGATATGAGTTGGGCCTTCCGTTTTTTAGAGGAAGTAGGAGCCCCATCAGATGGAGGTTTTTGGTGGGTGGTGGGTCAAGAGGAATGGGGTTCTGTGGTGGGGATGTGGTCATATGGTTTGCTGCTAGTTGAGCAGAAAAAGCAGGGTTATATCTTGCAGCCTTTGTAAAGAGATTGTGTGAGGTTTGTATTGTGTCCGTGGAGGCTGTATTGGCTCCTGATTGCATAAAGGAAAAGATGGCACTCCATGCTGTCGGCTACTTTTGGGGACAGCGTCACTTTCCTTCTCACTAGAGTGGTTGTCACCACGCGCCGAAGAAGCTGTGCCGGTGGTCCGATTTGAATTCGGCCTAGCAGAGGTGTTAGAGTTTGCAATCTTCACCTTCTTCCCTTTTGGTTTTGTTGCCCTTAGCTCCATGATTCCCAGTATTTGGTCAGGTCTGATCTTCCCTTTTCTACGGTCATCGGAGAGGTGAGGGCAATCCTTCTCCACATGCTCTACTCGAGCACAGTAGTAGCAGTAGTCCAAGAGGTTCTCGTACTTGAATTGGATCCAGCGACACTCATCTCCCCGAAGTTTGTGAACGAAGCCTGTGGGTAGGGGTTGATATAGGTTGATGCGAACCTTCATTCTGAAGAAATCATTCCAGTGAGGAGTGTTATCGGAAGGCAGCTCGATGAGGTCCACCCCAGGGAAGAATTCTCTTATTTTTACAGCTTTCTTCATAGTCATTTGGTTTGGAGTTAGGCCGAAGACCTGGACCCAAATGCTTGCTTCATCGAACTTTAGGTCCCTTAAAGAAACTGACGAAGGCCATTCCTTAAGGCATAGCATGAAGCCCGAGAAGTTCCAAGGTGACCCTTGTAGGATCCTTTCTTTTTCAGCAATGGATGCAAAGGTGAAGACAAAGACATTATCTTTTGCTTCTTTTATTTCCACCAGTGTTGTAAGGCTCCAGGCTCTATTCAGGGCTTCGCCTATTGTTTTGGCCGAGAACCGCCTGAAATGAGCGAAGAGGGTGTCGACCAGTACCGGGGACACACAAGAGGATGATTCGTCATCATCACTACAGAGTTCCAGGACTGGGATAGGGAGCTGGTCCACAGAATTGGACTGCTCGCGTCCCAATTCATTCGATGAGGTAGCCATAGCAAGACAACAGATCAATTTCTGGGGGCAGGGATGCTTCCGCAGGAGTAAGGTAAAGAGGGGGCAATTCAAAGAGGTGGGAGGAAATTCAATGAACCCAACTATAGCCCCTACTCAACAAGAAAATATCTAATCTCGAGTCTGAACTGATCCCTCCAACTCCGAATCAAAAACCCCGAAAGGCTTTGCGAGAGAAACAAGGACCAAGACTAAAGATTGAGATAGATTCATGGAGTTAAGCTACTGTTTTTACTAGTTGTGTTTTGGTTCATCAGAATCTCAGACAGGTTCACAACGCTATCGAATTGGAATACCCATCGTTTCCTCTTGTATTCCGTCATTAGAGATTTCACTGGGAACCTGTTGGCGATCGCTCATTCTCGCATTGTTATAAGGCCTGTTTGTGTCCAATCGAATGTTCATAACCATAATCAAAATTATTACATACAATCACATTCACTTCAGGGAATGGAACAGAGTCAATTATTACAATGAGACATGGGATTAAATCAAATATTTCGTGAATTCTCTTTCACCATATTGTTACTGCAGGAGCATATATGATAATTAAATTGTTTTCTTTTCGTATCAACAACAATAATATATTCTCCACACACTATATAATCTGAGAATTCATTCGAAATATAACTGTATTGTATAAATTTAAAACTTGCAACTTCAGGTGCATACACTTGTAATAAGATTTTCAGGAGAACATTCATCTTCTGGTGGTCATATAATTTCCAACTTTTGGTAGTTTATATTTTTTTTCAATTTTTTTTTTCTTTAAAGATTTGCAGGATCTTTTGGCAATAAGACTTTTGGTCTTTGATTTATATTCGCTTTTATTGCATCTTCCAGACTATTTGTATTTAAATGCATTTACTGCCCATGGCAAATTTTTTCCGGAAATTTTAAGGACCTTAAATTCAAGTAATATAATAATTCCAAAAATTAAATAAATAAAAGACTTAATTTAAATAAACATAGGCCTTTTATTAATTAGCCCAATTAAAATTAAATAACCGAAAGTTAAATGCAATGGGCCTTGTGCGAGCCCAAGCAAAACATAAATAAAATTAAAGCGAGAAATTAAATCCAATGGGCCTTTTAATAGCCCAATCGTAATTTAAATAAAATATAAATTAAATGAAAGCATAATAATAGATAGTATATAATATATGCTTACTCGATAAATCTTTCAGCAATATTAAATAGCATAATAATATAGAATATATAATATATGCTTACTCGATAAATCTTTCAGCAGTATTAAATAGCATAATAATATAGAATATATAATATATGCTTACTCGATAAATCTTTCAGCAGTACTAAAATATAATTACCAAATTATTATTCAAATTTCAGTAATATAATTATTTTTATTTTTACTGATTATTATTATTATTTATTTTATTTTTTTTTTCAGGACTGGGCCATAAACAATAGGCCTGATAACAGTCCATGTCCATGCCCATATAAGAAGCCCAGCCATGGTCATATCCTAGCCTATAGCCCAAATAATTGTTGGCCCAAAACAAATGGTCAACCCACAATCATAAGTACCAGCCCACTTACCATCCGGGTCAACCCATTACCAGCGGGTCGACCCGCCCGTCACTGCAAGCAAAGACGGGTCGGCTTCAACCTCACGAGTCACTTCGGCAGATGCAAGGCGGCTGCGCGTGACGGGGCGGAGACAGGCGGTGGAATGTGGTGCTGACGGCGGCGTGGCGAGAGCGGCAGAAGGCGAGGGAGATGGTCGCTATGGGCGGGTCGGCAGGGGTAGGACGACGAGACGGTTGTATCGTCGTTGGCGGGCTGCAGCGAGGCCGTGGCGGCATCGCGTCTCCTACTGGTGGCGGAGGGAAGGGCGACAGATTGCAGCGGAACGGCGGCAACCTGTGTAACAGCCCGGGTAAAATTTTTGATTTTTACCGGGACTGTAAAAGTCTATTTACCGTGATTTACTGTTGAATTAATCTTGGGTAATTAATTCAAGGTAAATCGGGAGTCGTTTTTCGAATCCGAGTGTTTTCCCACGCTCGTGATTTTCCCGCGGATCTTTCGAACCTAAGTTGGTATTTTTCGGGTTTCGGAATTT